>APFE030259601.1:142685-218902 GCA_000404065.3 Pinus taeda
CACCCGGACTGGGCCACACCAAACCTTAGCTAACTAGATTTTTTAGCATGTCTCCTCCCCATAGCATAGGGCACAACCACCCCCCATGAGGTTTGATCCTGGGTCGCCTCGCTGATGAGGCCCATCTTCAATCGGTTGTGCTAGTGGGACTTGACAGTAAAATCAATATTATTAAAATTAAAAGGCAATATTATTGTTGTAATTTGTCACAAAGTAATGATGTTATTACTAATAGGAATTTTTAGGGATAAGTTAGGTCCATAAGACTAAAAATAATTAGATAGGCCAAAAAAGGGAGATCTTGTTATAGATATTAATTAAAGCAGACACATAAATTAAATGGATAATAAACATAGATAGACATCAATTCATAATAAGCATCAAAACAATTACTTCATGACACATCTCACATTGGTAAAAATTAAAAAAATCATAAAAAAATATGTAAATTATAACTTACTTAAATTATTAATAATTTTTAATATATAATATATATATATATATACACAACGTTGGAAAAACATGGAGCAAGAATCTTAACTATGGAGATTAGCCACCTTACCTGGAGATTCTTAATTTATAAAGAGGCTTTGTTACAATACCATGGCTTATCAATACCACATGCCCAAAAAACCATAACTCACTTCATATGGCATTTGTTTAATTAACAAATTTAATTAAAAGAGTAAAAAGAACATAAATATTTTTTTTAAGCCTCTGTGATTCATAATGAATTAAGTAAAGTCTTTCGGTAGAAATCACATAAGAGAAATTTTTAGCCGACTGGTTTCAAACCAACAAGTGTGGTTCATCATTAGAACATAACTACTTTGGAGATAAATCTCAACCATTGATTTGTGTATAATACTATAAATATTTTCAAATATTCCACCTAATATTTATTGATAATTAAATTAAGATTCTAAAAGCCCTATTCCAAAAGAGACATGGCTATCGACGTAATTAGTAAATTATCAATTTGTTTAAACTTGTTATTAATACTATTATCGAAATGTTGAGTTAATATGTTTAATAAGTAATAGATATTGGTATTATATCGAAGTATTTTCCGGACTAAATCACATACAAATCTTCAAGTCAATGAGTTTTGAACCACTTATTGTGGTGTGGTTCATCATCAGGGCATATAGATGGATCGATGAACTAGAGAATTAATATATAGTAGAGATGCAATGGCTAATCCCAACAATCAAAATATTTTATTAATTTATTTATTCAATTATCTATTATTTAATCATGAAGTTTGAACGGACTAACCCAACGGTCAATATTTATTAATTTTTATTCATTTATCTATAATTTTAATATTTCAAATCTAAATACCTTTTGATTAATTAATTAGAAATATCACTCTTGTGTCTTCATTTTTTTTAGCTTTTGTTTAATTTCTTTTAATAGGGGGACATTTAGAGAATCGAAAATAATCCTAAAGGGAAATGGGAAATTAAAATCAATAAAGATTTAAACAAGAAGTCAAAAATATATACAGAGTGATATTATTTAATAATCTATTATTTAATCAAAAGGAACTTTAGATTAAAATATTAAAATATATAGATTAAATTAATAAAAATTTAATAAATATTGTCACTTTGGCGTTAGTCGTTTCAGCTACATGATTAAATAATAGATAATTGATAAATTAATTAATAAAATATTTTAATTGCTCGAATTAGCCGTTGCACCTCTACTATATATTAATTCTCTAGTTCAACTATTAATCTATGTCCTAATGATGAACCACAGTGAGTGGTTCGAAACGCGTTGACTTGAAAATTTGTATGTGATTTAGTCCAGAAAATACTTGATATAAGTCATGAATCATAGAAGCGTGCATTCTGAGAGATATTGGTATTGTTATTAGTAGTATTACTAATATTATAAAAGTATTTTAGTAATATCATTAATATTAATGTTATTGTTGGTAATATTTAAATAGTAATATTGTTAATATTTATTTCATCTTCTTTTTTAAATCGAAACCGGAATTTCGTAAGAATTGATAGCTTTGATAGCTACCACTGTTACACCAAATGCAACTATTTCATAAATGCCACAACCATGCCAATTACATGTCTCTAGATAGTAGAGACTTGAACCCATGCAACTAGGTAACGAATTGTTCACCAAACCAAGCTAAGATCTTTTGACCTTATTAATATTGTTATTAATAAAACAAATGAATTAATATTATTATTTAAATGATATTAATAATAATAATCAAGAAATAAGTTTAATTAATAATATTAATAATAGTAAAATTGATATTATTAAAAGCAGTCGTATTTTTTTGTGACTAGAGGAATCAGCAACCAGGTTGGTTTCATATTTGCATGAAACAAGGCCAATTTCTATTGTTACCACTATAACCCCTAGGTGCCTATGTATGCCCCTTCTGCAAACACAGGTAAATCGAGGGGATTCGAACTTCGAACGTCCTAGTACATAACACTTCATTTTCACGATCATCACAAATTGCGCTGCGTCGGGGGCTAAAAGCATTAGCATTAATATTAAACGGCTTAAGTATTAATTTAGATAGTATTAATGTTGTAATATTCAAAATGATAATGTTGATAGGATTAATATTATTATTAATATAGATATCAATAGTATTATTAAAGATAATAGGGCTAATGTCTTAATCCTTTTTATTGTGTGTCGTTAAGTGATTAAGAAGATAATATTACAAGGGGCAAAAAAATATAATAAAGGAAATGATGTTAGTTTATTCAAAGAAACAAATCAAAGTAAATGACATTGATTTGAAGCTTTTGGTAAGGAATGTTAGCTAGAAATTATTAAGTATAGTTATTAAAAAGAAGAAAGGGAAGGGAAGAGAAACAAATGAAGATTAAAATGGGGAGAGGAATGACAAGGTGGTGTTAGAAAATTAAAGGTAAAGTAGATTTTCTTACTTGCTAATTACTTGTGAGAGTTAGTCTTCTTTCTTTTATTAGTTATTGTTTCTTCTTCATCAAGCAATTACACAAACTATTCTTCCAAGATCACAAAGAAGTAAGAGACACAAAAATTTAGGCTTTCAAGCCAGGGCAAAACCCCTCAAAAGGGGAAAACCCAACAATCCTCTTCTTATTGAATCAATTCAAAATGAGATATCCAACCCAAGACGAAAGAATTCCTAAGTCAACCCTCATCCCAAGTCAAAGTCAAAGTCAAGTTTCTTCAAACTTCAATCAAGCTACAAAAATCATATCATTGTCTGGTTACCAACTTCAGAAAAATTTCGGCCCTATCACAAATTCTAAGTTGCTTCAGATTTTTGGCCTTATCACAGACCTTCAGAGAAATCGCACGTGTGAAAGGGTAAGATTTAGAATTTGGTCTGCCTTCTTTTGTTTGACTTCAAACTTCCCCTTGACTTCGATTTTGTTATTCTTCTCTTTACTCAATGACAAAACTCGCACTTCCTTTTCAAATGACCTGCTATCTCTTGGAGGTCAAGTTACTCTTTATATAGCTGGATAGTGATGCTACACAGGCCGACTTGACAGAGGGAGGGCCAACTTGGAGGTTTGATAACAAATTTTACAAGAATAAAAAATTATTTTCCTTTCTTTACAAATGTCAAATTTGACATGACTCTTTTACAAAATTCTTTAACTCTTTTTTACTTTAATGAGCATGAAGAACATGCTAGATCAAAAGATAAAAATAAAAAATAACTTTAATAATATTTTTTCTTTCATTATGAAGACCGACACTAGTTACATTTTCTAACACTCCCTCTTAACTAGGGAGGTATTCATAATGGCTCAACAGGTCTATCTCAAGTTGAAATATTCACATAAGAAGGGATCTGAGAAGCATCAATGAGAATATTATCATCATAGCCAACATTGTCACATTAACAAGGCCTTGATAGGTACACTCTATCTCTTCACAAGATCAAAGCACAATGCTAGGAGGCATTCCATGAGACACCACATCACCTCTCCGAAGTACATACTCCACCTAGGATACCTAGTGTATGTCCTCCACCGGACCATTTCCCTCAAGGAAATGTTTGTCCACTAGACCATTCTTTATCCAAGTCCTTGTACTTGACTTAGGATCTCCATCATAATCCATCACAGTACATGACTCAAAAATGAATATCCAAGATGCTTATCCAATCCACCATTCTCCTTATCCATGTCCATGTACTTGACTTATGATATCAATCCTAATTTGCCACAGTACCTGACTCAACGAGAACCAGTGTCCAACCTTACTCCCTCTCAACCTAAGAGGAGAAATCCATGCTCACTCCCTCTCAAACAGGGAGAGTGCATCAACAAGACTCAGCTTGTCTCGAAAGTACTCATACTTCCCTTACATCAGCTACCTGCAATTGTTGTCGCTTCCTCAACCAACCCTCTTATCACTGAGTTTGCTCATCTTGCAACTTCTTGAACTAGGGCTCCAAATCTACCTCCTAACTGTCCATGGCCATGTACTTGAGGTCTTCACCTACTGCATCATGTACTGTGTCCGACACTACTGCCTGCGCTGCACTGCTTCTTGCCTTGAAGACAGTTCATCACACGGTTCCTTCAACTGATTGCTTATAACAATACAAGGTTAGCCAATCTATTGTTCAGTCAACTTTGGACACAACTTGGTTGACCTTTCCAATCAGTCTCTATCAATTAATGCAACTCCATAGACTTAATTAATTTTGAACATGAGATTCTAGATTCTTCTATTGAACATTAAGCCCATAATTCTTCAAATGATGGAGCTTCTTTTCTTACACAGATGCTACTTGCAAAACCATCCCACTCTTTAGGTAAGGCCTTGATTGCCACTGTAATTAATTCTGGATCAAATATTTTCTCACGAACTTCTTGAAGTTGATCTTTAATTTTAGATAGTTTCATGAAATAAGAAGCTATAGTGTCTTCTTTTGACATTTTTGATTGATAAAGTTGAGTTCACAGGGCTATCATGTGACTTGTTGTACCGATGGAGTATAATTTCACCAAGGTATCATAGACTTCTTTAGATGTAGATGCATCTGATGCAAAAGCGATAAGGTGGTCTTTGATAGACTCAAAGAGAATTCTTTGAGACTTAATTTTCCCTTTTTCATATTTTTCCATTTCCTAGGCATTATTTTCATTTGGAGTTGGAACCTTTCCTTGAACGAATTTCATGACATCATTCTCTCTAAGAACTAAGTCAATTCTCTTTTTTCATGCCTTGAAGTTGGATGCACCTTCTAGTTTATTATTCTCCTTGCATGCAAAAGCCATTGAATTAGACATGTAGAATTGGAAGAAGTTGCTACTAAACTGTTCTATTAAAGATGTCTTTAAATATAGTTGCTCCAAAGATGACCATCTATTTTCTATCTAGTAAGAGTGTCTCCTCTTCATCTTAGCTCTAATACCATGTTAGAAATCAAAGGTAAAGTAGATTTTCTTACTTGGTAATTACTTGTGAGCGTTAATCTCCTTTCTTTTATTAGTTATTGTTTCTTCTTCATCAAGCAATTACACAAACTATTCTTCCAAGATCACAAAGAAGTAAGAGACACAGAAATTTAGGCTTTCAAGCCAGGGCAAAACCGCTCAAAAGGGGAAAGCCCAACAATCCTCTTATTGAATCAATTCAAAATGAGATATCCAACCCAAGACCAAATATTTCCTCCAAGTCAACCCTCCTCCCAAGTCAAGGTCAAAGTTAAGTTTCTTCAAACTTCAGTCAAGCTGCAAAAATCAGATCATTGTTCGATTACCAACTTCAGAGAAATTTCAGCCCTGACAAATTGTAAGTTGCTTCAAATTTTTTATCCTATCATAAAACTTCAAAGAAATCACACACGTGAAAGAATAGGATTTAGAATTTGGTCTGCCTTCTTTTGTTTGACTTCAAACCAGTGTAGCACGACTCTTCTAAGACTCGCGGGTCTTGACGAGTTCTATACCGAGACGGGTCACTCCCGTAGGACCCGCGATCTCTACTCATACTCGTCCAAATCCGCATAGAACCCGTCTACTCGTATTGAACCCGTGAAGACCCGCATAAGACTTGTGGACCCACTCAAAATTCATATTTTTTAATTTTTTTTTTTGGATACCATATTTTTTAAACTTTTTTTTTGTATTTTGTGGAGTTTTATACGAGTCATTCCCGTGTCTTTATACGGGTCGCTGAGTCAATAGCCAAACGAGTCTTATACGAGTACGAGTCGTGCAACATTGCTTCAAACTTCTCCTTGACTTCGGTTTTGTTATTCTTCTTTTTACTCGATCACGGAACTCGCACTTCCTTTTCAGATGATTTGCTATCTCTTGGAAGTCAAGTTACCTCTTTATATAGTTGTCCAAGATGGTGATGCCACACAAGCCGGATTTACAGAGGGAGGGCAGACTTGAAGGTTTGATAACAAATTTTATAAGAATAAAAGATTATTTTCCTTTCTTTACAAATGTCAAATTTGATATGACTCTTTTACAAATTTTTGCGACTCTTTTTTACTCTAATGTGCGTGAAGAACATGCTAGATCAAAAGATAAAAATAATAAATAAATTCAATAATATTTTTTCTTTCAATATGAAGACTGAAACTAGATACATTTTCCAACAGGGGGAAGGGTAGTAACAATTAGATAAAATTCAAAACAATGATTGAAGATATAAGAACAATGTGACGAAAATTGGGAGGGAGGTGTAAGAAAGAAAACAAGAATAATAAGGGGAGTAACGAGTTTAACAAGGATGAAGGTGAAGGAAATAAGGGGAAAACAGGATAAAAGAGAAAGGGTATAACTTCATAAGGGTTATAGAGGGAGGCCTCAAGGGGGTGACAATGGATGAAAGGAAAAGACTAGTGAGAGGTGTTAGGAGTTTGTGATAGTGAGAAAATCGATGGTGAGTTTCCAACACTGACTAAGTTTATAGCCATCTTCACAATTGAAGTTGTTGGGATGTTTTTCTATTTCGAGGGCTTCTCTAATAATGCACTAGGGGTAGAAAGGAGTTGAACCCAAGATTTTGAAATCATCAATATTGATGAGGTGATTGGTATTGTGGGCGTGCTCTGCTAGAGTGGATTTTGAGATTTGATTATGATGGGTGTCAGCTATATGCTCTTTGAGTCACATGTTAAAGGAGTTGCCAGTTTAACCGATATGATTTTACACATGAGCAAGGGATGTGATAAACTCTTAGGCCAAGCATGCGATCCAATTTGTCTTTGGAAAACCTAAATAGATTGTTAAGGGTGGTATGGGGATAAAACAATGTTTTGACATTCTTTTTCGAAAGAATCTTAGAGATGTGATCGGTGAAGCCTTGGGTATAGGGGAGGGAAATTCTAGAAAGGGGTGGACGGAAGTTGTTTTAAAGATTTGGGTGGGCTACAGAATGGAGGGCTCTTTTGATTTGAGAAAGGGAGTAACCATTGGCTAAGAGGGATTTAGTGAGGTCGGTTTTTCCTTTACAAGAAATTAGGGGGCTGAGTTTCGAAAGGCTTGACTGGCTAAGATTTCGAAAACAACCGACTTTTGGGCAGGGTGATGATGAGAGTTGGCATGGAGATAACAGTTGGAGTGGGTTTTTTTCCCATAGACTTGGTGGGAGAGGGTACCATTAGTTTGACGAGAGACAAGAACATCTAGAAAAGGAAGCAAGTTGGATTCATGGATTTGCATGGTGTATTGTATGTGGGGGAATATGTTGTTGAGATGGGTTAAAAAGGAATCTAAGGCAAGAAGACCATAGGGCCATATTACAAAAGTGTCGTCCACAAGCCGAGACCAACATTTCGGCTTTAAATGAAAGATATTCAAAGCTTTGGTTTCGAAATTTTCCATATAAATATTGGCAACAACAGGGGAAAAAGAGTAACCCATTGCAGTACCTTCTATTTGCTCATAACGGACTCCTTGGTAGGTAAAGAAGGTGGATGAAAGGAAAATGTCGACAAAACAAAGGGTCTCCGGGTCAATCATGTTGGAGAGAGGATTAATAGCTTCAAGTACCGGGATTTTTGCAAATAAGGAAACCACATCAAAACTTACCATGATGTCATGTTAATCAAGGTGTAAAAGTTTTGATTTTTTAATAAAGTCATAGAAGTCTTTAATAAAGGATGGGGTTTGGCCTGTCAAGCATTTAAGTTTTTGTGCAAGAAAGCGAGAGAAGGCATGGGTAGGTACACCATACACCAATGGCACTGACAATGGGTCTCGGTGGTATCTGTTTTATGAATCTTAGGTTGTCCATAGTTTCTAGGGGTCTGCAGTTTGTTTGGAATGAGTTGTTTTTTTATGGAGGGGTCTAAGGAGGAAGACTTGATGGCTTTAATGACAAGATTAGTAACAGATGTAAGGGAATTTTTTTTATTCCAAATGCATCTGTTTTAGCTATACATGGATGCTCATGGACCTATTTGGAAGAAGTGGAGATAGTCTTATGGTAAGCCGCTTATGTACTGTCAAACCAAGGAGCTTTATGCTAAGATTTGGCCAACTTGAGCAATGGAAAATCATTAATAAAAAATGGAATGTTAAATATTAGAAAACAAGGTGAATCAGGAGGCGTCACAGTATCCATAAGTCGCACTCATACTTGGATTTCAGTCCTTATAATAGATAAACGGTAAAGAATTAACTACATTGCACTAGTTTTACAAACAAATATTGTGTGGTTTGTCAGAAACTTGAAACAATTAAGAATATAATGTGAAACTGCAAGATTCCCAGAATGTTTTGGGCCTAAATTGTTGTCAAGTTTAATGTTCTCTTTATTTCTCCTCTTCGTTGGAGGGAGTTTATTTCTTCCGACAAATGGATTATATTCTGAGCAGGCAGAAGAGTGTGTGAGATGTGATCAGACAGACAGAAATATCTTGCACATGAAAATAGCATTGTTGAGCAACTATTCATTAGGCAAATACTCTGCTCAACCTGGGAGAAGTTTCCGCATTCAGATCATAATTGGCTATCCCAATTCGAGCCACGAATGCTAACTTTATGAAATACACCGATACTCTTTAAGTTGGAGCCAAAGCAGACATGCTAAATCTCATTGTTTGTGTAGGGAGATCTTGTGTAACAGTTCATGATGTGACAAACTTGATGTACATACATATTGATTTACGATGAAATATGATGCATTTTCAAAAAGGTCCGCCAAATAGGGGTGCTTATGTTCAATTAGTGATCCTAGATGCTCTCATAAATGTTCATGAGAGAAAGAAATTACCTTCTCAATATTCTCCATCATTACGCCTTTAACTTCAGAAACCTGAGCCTTCACTTTTGCAAGTTTGTTAATCTCTTCTGGGTGATCAACACAATACTGCATATGATCTTTCAATTTTGGTCTTCAAAAACGAACAAGGCAAGTCCCAACTTAATAAATTGAACCAGAAAAAGAAAGGAAAATAAATTTCCAGAGTAAAGGTTTATTTGTCATGACAGCTACTTGTTTCTTTTACCCTTACCCAAAGTCTTTGTTGAGGCTGTGAGCAACAGCTGTGTCAGCTTTTCCACCACCATATCGTTTCTTGAAGTCATCCTTAATGCGCTCCAGAAAGGCAATTGGTAGTTGTCTTCCAACTGATTCATCTGCAACAACACAGTATGCTGCAACACAGAATAAACAAAACAGTAATGGTCAGGAACCATGAGATTTTAAAGCCTGTGATGAAAAATAGTATAACTTACAAGATTATGACTTGAAACATGCAGCAAGCACTCCAACAAAAGAGTTTATATTACTCTACAAAAAAGGATTTGCCACAGTAAAGCAGCTAATAGCTTATTAGAAGCATCAAAGACAAGCTTCTAAAAGTTGTGATCAGCTCTCCCACAAAAGCAATTATAGAATTAGAGACAACAATTAGTCACAGCATAACAATAAGTAACTAAATGGCAATCAAGACCAGCCTTTAAATATTCAACCGACACATGGAAACTTCAAAAGAAATTTCATCAGTATGCCCAATAAAAGTCAATTGGTTTAACTCAGGTGGTTGGCAGGAATGTTGTTATCCTCCCCACACAAGTTCGATTCCCGCAAGTGACATGCTGAGCTCTTAACAATTGTATTACTGTAATGGCTTCAAGCCTAGTTGTTGACCAGCCTTGTGCCCCGAAGATTCTAGGGTTACCCTGAAGATTCTAAGGTTACCCTGGGTAACATCTTCAAAATGAGGGGAGGTCCTCAGGGGTTCCCCGAGAGCATGTAATTTGGGAAAAAAAAAGATTGTCCAGTTCCCACAAGTGACATGCTGAGCTCTTAACAATTGTATTACTGTAATGGCTTCAAGACTAGTTGTTGACCAGCCTTGTGCCCCGAAGATTCTAGGGTTACCCTGAAGATTCTAGGGGTTACCCTGGGTATCATCTTCAAAATGAGGGGAGGTCCTCGGGGATTCCCTGAGAGCATGTAATTTGGGAAAAAAAAGTATGCCCAGCAATATTAGGCAAGAATTCTCCCAGAAGAAAAATTGAAGTACTAAAGCTCTGACAACAAAAGAATCCTACATATTGTTGATGAAAATCAAATATGAGATACAAAATAATTCCCCAAGTTCAAAAAACAACAGAACTGCTCCAAAAGGCTCATATCATGAGCAATCCCAAATAAGGAACTCTGAACTTGTTTGGAAAGAAACTTCATGAAGTTTCCTTATTTGAATTGGGCATAACCCAGATGGAAGAAAAAAACATTAAATTATTCAGATTATTCTAATCTCTCTTGGTGATGTAAGTTGATTCTTCCGTACTCTTCTTTGTCTCGATTGAAATATAACATAACCTGCATTTGCTGACTGTCTTGACTTTGCAATATTTAACTAATCAATGTTTAGCTACCCAACGTTTTGGTATAATTAGAATAGAATATTGTCCTACTTAAATTCAGTTAAGTGTGTGTGCCTTTTGTGACAAGCAAATTCAATCTCCCTTCTCAAGGAGACACATCAAACAACCATGTGTATGAGACACACTCTGTTTGAACAGGTACGCAGTGGCAAAGTATTATTGGACTTATTTCCTCTAACGTTAATTCATAGATATAATCAATCCATAACATACACAGAATGTTGAAAAGACATCACATGGATCCTAAAGTACGGCAAAATAATAGAAAGTACAGCAGAATATAAGAACATAAGACAAATACCGTTTATGAAAGACCAGGAACATATGCATATGCCATAAACATATAAACATAGATCTATCATATCTTGACTCCTGTGGAAAGCATCAAATCAGTAAAATAGATCTAATAATCAAGAAAGAGAGAGAAGGCAAGGAATTTATGTGGTAAAACCCCATGGTGGGGAAACATCCACAGAACCAAGGTCTTATTCTTCAACAAATTCTTGCAATTACATCAGCTATAGAACATATGGGATCCATGCAAATTCCAGTTCAATACCATAAACCACCCTCCACTCTCTTATAGATTCAAGACCAATTGCCTCAAAGTATAGTAACCAGGAGAAACCTGGACCATTGTTCATAAGGCACAATGAAGGATGGTGATCAACCAATCCATAAAAGTTGATGATAAACTCATCAAGAGATATGGGAGTAGTGGATAAGAATGAGCTATGGGTGCAGGTCACTACTACCTGAAAGACAAATCACCACCAAATGACTCCCAAAACTATCTCCATTTGCATGTGTGCGGTATTAAAAAAGTCTAGTGAGGCCATGTTACATGTAAGAGTACCCCACAAATGATACAATGTTAATCATAATTACAAAATTACATCAAGCCACTGGACAATATTAAAACATATTAAGAGTCCCCTCTAATGTTAACTAAAGGAATGAACACCTTAGTCAAGGAAGGAGTTGTGTTACATAAGAATAATAGACCAATAATGTGAGATATTTGAGATCTCACTAGTCTAATGATGCCTCATTGTGTGCACAAAGACCTCAAAATGATGTTCTCACTATCATCATAATGATAGGCTATACAACATTAAATGAGGTCACTAAATAATCATTACATTAGATATTGTAATGAACACATTTAGAAGAAGATAACATTACATTGCATTTCCCCATAAAATCCAAACATCCTAGATAAGTGGCAAAGATAGCTTCAAACTTTGTTGTTGTCAACGATAAGCTGTTGAGTGGAACAATGTATAAAAACGTCCATAAGCTGCAACCATATCCTCAATAAGGCACAAGGAGAAGACATCTGCTACCATCAAGAATCAATGCAAAATGACCAGCAATGACAACACTGATATCTTCATGAGCAATTACAACATCAATATCTTCATGGTGAAATGCTAAGAAACTGAAAATAGAGTAATAATCTGCAAAACCAATATGTCTCCAAACTCTTCACACACACCACTCTATAACAGATGAAATAAATAGAAAGCTAACTGCAAGAAAGATCCACTAAAAGCAAAGGGGGGAATCATCATGGCAAGTCCAAATTGTGTTGAAGAACAATCTCTCCAAGAAGACACGAATGATAGTAGAAGATGAAGCTGAATGTGACCCAACAAGATAAAAAATGTCGGCAACCAACTTGAACATGCTTCCCACAATGATCATCAAGAACTTGAACGTGATCTCACAATGATCATCAAGTTCAACAAGTGCATAAATATGCACCAAATGTAATGTAAAATCAAAATGGTCTCCCCATCATAAATACATTGTGCCAAGAATAACACCAAATTTCTACCATCAAAAAACCATCTCAAATAGACTATTGTTGCAGTCAAACAAAAGAGAAATGTCTCCATTACCATTCTCAATAATCATATGGTCAAATCATTAGAAATTGATATCACCATTGCATAGACTATGAAATTTTATGCATTTTGGAAAAGAGAAACAACAAATAAACAAGAAAAAATAACAAACAAACAAACAAAAAATCACTCAAAATGGTGTATGTATCAGCGAGTTATGACCATTTTAGGTTCCAAAAATGGGTCTAGCCTTGAGCTTTTGGAACAAATAAAAATCACCAACATCAAATAGAATAAATCATTAGATCCAACTGTCACCATGTAGAGAATTGGAAAATACAGTATACAAAAAACCACACTGAACTAAAGTCATATGACAAAGTTATGGTAATTTTAAAATCAGCTTAAAATTCTTGGTGCCAATTCTCGCAAGCTAAGCTAGAAGTGCCACATGTCAACCTCTGATTGGTGTAAATGAAATCAATCATATACTGACATGGCAAGGTACAAAATCTAACATTGCATGTACATAATGCTTATGTGGCATGTACAAAATGTTGATATGGCATGTGTTGAAAATGACACATGGCAGTGTATGAAATGACACATGACAACTGAGATGCCAAGTTGTGTTTGGATGCACCTATTGATGTGGCACACATTGGAAGGGTGGCTGAGTCTACACGGCAGTGATGTGGCAAGTCCTCCAAATGAAAAATCCATTTGACAAAAGTATAGTTATAGTTGAGAGGGAATAGTTTTGAACCCAAGACCTCATGACAACCAAATACACAACATATTATAATAATCAATTTGATCAAATCTATGATATTTTATATCAAAACCATTTGGTATATTGTTGAAGAATTAATTAAAAAACATATTACAATGAATAGACGGCTCATGTTTGCTAAAAGATAGTCTCAATATGTAGCGAAAATGAAGGCCAATTATGGTACCAAAGTCATACATCTAACTCCTTGGATGAACTTCTTTGTTTGTTGAAATATTGGACAGGAGATCTATTTCCTTCCATAAGCATTAGACAATAGCAATTGAAGTTTTTTTTTTCTACCATCAATTTACAAGTAGAACTATTTTATTTTTTAGAACTGCTAGTCTAGCACCTCAAATCTAATTTCCTTAGCCCTGTTTTTTATAGATTTGCAAATTGGATCTAGATCACATGCTTGATTTCTTCAAGTTCTAAGCATTTTTTAGCATATTTGGTACTAAGTCCTAACCAGTGTTGAATGAAACCCCCCCGCCCCCCCAAGGATCAAAACCCCGAAACGCGATCTGTACGAATCTGTGGGTGATCCGTCGGCTAAAACAAAAGACGGTCCCTGCCCTATCGAAACCATTCAGCCCAATCCGCGTTTTGGTCGGTGGATCGCCTAGCTGAAACACCACATTTTGGGGTCGGATCCGTACGGATTGTGAACGATTTCGTGGGCCGTCAGCCGATTCTGCCGTGCGGCCCCACTAATTCGACTTTTTTTATTTTTATTTTTCTATTGCTTGGGGGTGGGTCCAAGATGGGTTAGGGTAAGAAATGAAGGGATTAAAAGGCCCTTTCACCTCTCATTTGCTCACTTGTATTTTTTGAGAGCTTGGAGAAGAGAGGAGAAACTTGAGGAGAGCTTGGAGGAATGAAGGAGGAGCTAGAAGAAGGAGGAGGAGCTTGGACGAGTAAATAAGGGCTTCCATCTACAAGAGCTAAAGAGGTAAGTGCAAACCCCAAACTCCCTCATTTTTTGTCATTGTTTTTTGTATTTTTCTCCTCCCTCTCCTACTCTTTCCAATTCTTGCTTCTCGCTCATTTAATTGCAGGTTATCCACCACCTATATTCATATTCCAAGATGGTGTTCTTTTCGCTTCTATGTATCATTCCACTTTTGGTTTTAATGATGGCAAGGAGGAGTAGGAATAGAAGGGAAGAAGAACAAGAGGATAGTGGTCCCCATATGAGTGACCCAATGTATGATGAGGAGGAAGGGTTTGGAGAGGAAGGGGATGGAACTTGAAGGGAACAATGAAACACTAGAGGGGAAAACTGCATTGACACCCTTGTGGAACTATGTGACCAAACTTGGAAGGGGGGAAAGGTGGTGGGAGCTACAAATTTTTGTGCCTTCATGGTTGTCATGGAGGAAAGCCATTTAGTGGTTCATATACCCATGTGAGGAGGCATCTCTGTGGGGTGATGGGTAGTGATGATAAAAAGGGTGTTGTTAGGATACAAATTTGCTCAAACATTTCCGTTGAACAAAGAAGAAAATACATCCAAATAAAGGAGGTTGCACAACAAAAAAGCAAGACACAAAAAAATCAATCTGAATCAAGTGCAACCCCTAGATTTGGCAGCTCATCTTCTTATGGTACTTCTGCAAGCTCTAGAGGTAAAAGAACAATAGGGGATTTCTTGAATGTTGTTGGGAGGGATGAAGTGGATGGAAAGATAGTATGATTTCTTTGTGCTTGCAGTGTACCATTCAATGTGCTTCGCTCTCCCTATTGGCATGAAATGATAAAGGCCATCAATGAAACCCCGAAAGGATACAAGTCCCCCAACTATGAGAAAGCTAGAATAATGTTATTAGAAAGAGAAAAAGCAAAGGTTCAAAGACCTTTGACACGTTTTACAAATGAGTGGGTGGATTGTGGGGTATCCATTGTATCAAATGGGACAAATTTTAGAAACCAACATTTGATCAATGTTCTTGGTGTTTTTGCTAGTGGTGCAGTATTTATCACATGTCATGACTCTCCTCCATCAGTGCAAGTTCCCAAAACATTGCAGATCTCCTATTGCAATCAATCAGAGATGTTGGTCCGAATAATGTGGTTCAAGTGATCACAGATAATGCAGCAAATTGTAAGGCAGCAGGAAATGGTTATTGAGCGTACTCATCCACACATCTTTTGGTCTAGGTGCTTGGTGCACACATTGAACCTTTAGATGCATGATATTGTGAAGCATAAAGATTGTGGATGGATTAATGAGCTTTACAAGAAAGGGAAGCAACTCAATAAATTTATCACATGGCATACAAGGGTAAACTACTTCTATGGCACTTACTCCAAGTTGCAGTTGCTTAAACTTGCAGAAACAAGATTTGCAAGTTATTACCTCACCTTTAGGAGGCTAGTGAAGGTGAGACAAGCTTTCACTGATATGGTGACCTCTGAATCATGGGAGGAAATTAACACTGATAAAGATGGTGCTAATGTAGCCAAGTACATTATTCTTGACATGTTCTTTTGGTCACAGATTAAATATGTTTTGCAAATCACCAAACCAATTTATTACATGATCAAGTTTGCGGATGCAGATCGGCTAATAATTGGGTAGGTGTATGAGTAAATGGATAGCATGTTGGGGCAGATTAAAGACATTATTGAGCCTAGAGATATCACCTTGTACAATTATATTTGTGCAGAGGTGGAAAACCAATGGGAAATGCTAAATGTTCCATTGCATGCATTAGCATATGTTTTGACACCTAAATACTATCATCCATCATGGCTTTCAACACCAGCACTGGGGGGTAGGGGGGAGCAGGAGAAAACCACACCTAGATCCAGAGATTCTAGAAAAATATATGATTGCATTGGGTAAATTAGTCCTTGATGAGGAGGAGGCTGCCATGGTACGGAAACAGTTGAGCAACTATACGCTTAGCACTAGTCCATTTGGGAGCATGCATGCAATTAGAGATCAAGAGAGTTTTTCTTCTCTTGAGTGGTGGAACATGCATGGAGGTGCTACTCCACTTCTACAGACTTTGGCATTGCGGGTGCTATCACGGGTGGTAAACAGTTCTTTTGCAGAGAGGTGTTGGAGCTCTTATTCTTTCATCCACAACGTTAAAAGGAACAGGTTAGGTTTAGACCAGGTAGAGAGCTTGGTTTATGTTCATTAAAACTTGCGATTGTTGTCCCATTATTGTGATGATGCAAAGAATAATAAAGACCTTAAGGTTTGGGACAGGAATCCAGAGGAGCCCAATTTGGAGGATGGAGTGTTGCGATTAGAGCAACTAGAGGATGCTCTTCTCCAAGTATGTCCATTGTGGTATGAATTTTTCTTATAAAGCATTTCTCTAATTCCTATTTTTTATTTTTTTTGTTAACTAGTGGTTTTTTTGGGATGAATTTTTTGAGTGATTCCAAGATGATGATGATCGAGTTGAGATGCCACCCCATTTGGTCCCTTGGTTCCCAAGTTCCATGGTTCAACACCAACAACAAGGGCTTCGTCTTCATCAATTTCAATCCCACTCCCACAACTTCCACATGCACCATCTTCTTCATTGTCACCACATGGAGGCCCACCACCACATTCTCTTTGTGGTGGAAGGAGGAGAGGTTAGTAGATATATTCACAATTTACTACTTTTTTCATAGATTAATCATTAGACTTGTAGGCTTGTTGTGAATTTGAACCTTTTTGTCTTGGCGGTGACCAAGTGGCCTATTTTGTAAACATTATTATTTGAATTTTGGACATGACTAATGTTGACAGTTGCTCACTTGCTAGATAATATGCTTTATATTTTATGTTGTATAATATGCTTAAATATTTTATGTTTTATAATATGCTTAAAAATTTGAAGTATGTTTGCAATTGCTAGAATATAGATGGTTGATGCTCGAATAATTAATCATTGATGTACAATGGAATCATGGATGCCATATCTATCTTGATTTATGTAAAAAATATGCATGTTTTTCATGTCTTCTACAACTAATTTTGGTTAATTTGGGATGTTTGTTTTGAATTAAATGCAAAAAAAAATATAAAAAAAATAAAAATAAAAATAAAATAATATATATTATATATAGTAGACGCTTCGCTTCCTAGATTTTTGGAAAATGGCACTTCCGCGTCACTGCTCCCAAAAACGTCCTCATTTCGTCCCGCTTCATGCAACATTGGTCCTGACATTTGATTGAGAGTATGCAAATTAGTCAAGATTGGTTATTTTCTTGTCAAATTTGGCCATCAGTTGCTTTAGATCTAATTAAAGGCCTGTCAAGGATTGGCGTATAAATTGCATGTTTATAACTAATCTTTATGGGCTAAATTTATTTTTAAATTTATACATTTATAAAAATAAAAATAAAAATCTAGACTAGCAGATTTGAAGAATACAATTAATATACTTAAATTTAATGCCCAAAAAAATTCAATGCAATGATTTTTTTCCAAGTAGTTAGATATAGTCAATATGTTCTAATACTGTGAAAGACTGGAAACATATGCATAAACATATAACCAAAGATCTATCTTATCCAAACCCCTACGAAAAGCATCAAACCAATAAAGCAGATCTAACAATCAAAAGAGAGGAGGCAAGAAATTTACATGGTAAAACCTCAAGGTAGGGAAACATCCATGTTGATGTTTGTAGCTCAAACAAGTACTTTTGCATAGGCCTTGTGTCTAGGCATGCAAAAATCGCTCGTAGTCTCCTTAGAACACTTGCTCTAGTGTGGGCAAGACTGCTAATGTAACTTAGCAAAAAGCACATATTATTATGTTGGTTTATTGAACTACAAGAAACTTAGTAAAAGTAAATAATTTACTTTAGTGATTATGTTTTAATCTTAACCATTGATCTCAAGTGTGGCGAGATCTAATCTCGGTCGTTAATCACTTTGGAGACTAAGGTTAGGGTTACGGATTTAGCTCAATTTAAATTTATAAAACCAAGGCTAATGAGAGGAGAAAGACGCACTACAGCAGCACAAGATTAAGAGAGGCATCTCAGTAAGCGATGTGCTAGATCCAAGGGAGTGCAGGGAAGCTAGATATCTAGAACTGCAAAGAAAATCGAGCATCAATCTAGGGAAAATCTGCTAGATCAAATCCAAGTTTCTGTATTTTCTTAATTGGGCCATTATCCCAAGACAGAAGCCCATGTAAGTTTGGATTATTAATGAAAAACTTTGTTGGGCAGACTCTGTGTGTCGTGTTTTTTATGACATTGGTTATTTTTACTTCTGCTAACTAAGTTAAGAACCTAGCTATGTAAACTATTCAATAGATCTACGTTTAGCTAGGTTAATGACTTACCAGGTGCTAGGTTTAATGGAAATTTAACAATCCACATCTGCAATGCCTTCTTATTCTTCAATAAACCCTCCCAATTATAGCTAGAGAATGCTTAAGAATGGAGTTCATATGGAATTCATACAACTCCCAAGCATATGGTTGATCTAACCCAAGAACCCATAGGGTAAAGGATAATGATCAATACCATAAACCACCTGCCACTCTCTTATAGATCCAATAACAATTGCCTCAATTTATAGTAACCAAGAGAAACCTAGACCATTGATCATAAGGCACAATTGTCGATGGAGATCCACCAATTCATAAAAATTGTTGATAAGCCCGTCAAGAGATAAGGGAGTACTGGATAAGAATAACCTGTGAATACAGGTCACCAGTACCTCAAAGATAGCTCACCACCAAATAACTCCCAAAGCTATCTCTATGTGCACATGTGCAATATTTAAAAAGTCTAGTGAGGCCATTTCACATGTATAAGTGCCCCACAAATGATGTTATCATAATCATCATATAACACGAAGTACAAAATTATGTCAAGCCACTAGACAACATTAAAACATATTCTAGCAGTTAAGAATATTTAAAATATCACCAAGAGAATTAATGATTTTTTTGAAAAAATTCTATTATTTTTTTTTATCACAATATGTAATAAAAACTCCAGGTGCAGAAGAATATCAATGCAGCAATTTATGACTTTCTGGTGTTGCAACTCTTTCCCTAGGTAGAACAACTAAGACATGCTCAGTCAGCTTTACCCCCTTTTTCCTGATACCTCTATTTAAAGAGCACTTTTTTCCTGCTTCACATTTTCATATTCATTTTAATCATCTTGAGAATCTTTTGATCCAAATTTAAGTTTGCAGTACCAACTCAGTGGAGGCTACTCTTGCCGCCTTGATTTGCAAACTCCAAGCTTTCTGCTGCTTGATATCAATGAAAGCATGATTTCAATTGAATTAGAAATCCTTGTGGCAAAAAGTAAGTAGATCTATGCTGCTACTGATGTTTTAAGAGTCCACCTCTTGGTATTTAGGCATAGTATTTAGTTCCAACTTTACACTCATGGTGTATACAAAAGAAGCCAAATTTGTTGAATTTTGGGAATTAGTCAGATATTATATTATTAACCCTTCCAACAGAAAAAGTTGGGAAGAACTTGGAACTGATCTGTTCTCGTTGTCAACATAAATAATTGCTTCGATTCTAAGACAGTTTCTCAGAGCAAAATTCTCACTGTGACGGACCTAACACAATTGTGTGTTCAAATGAAACCCCTTTGCAAGATTAAAGAAAAATTGCGAACGAAGTATAATCAAGAATATTAATGCATATGTTGACACAAAGCTGCTAGAGCAGATACTGCTATCCTTTCCTAATGTAATTTGAAATTGAAAGTTAAAACTCTGGATGCCAAAACAATTCACCTGAAGTTCCAGTCAGCTAAACTTCATCTAAAATTATAAAGTCAAACTGAAATAGCCCATAAGTAGTTTCCTTCAAATTTTAGCAGAGACTTAAAATTCGATTCTAAGTACCTAAATTTTCTTTATGCTGAGACAACTTTTTGGAGAGTGGTAATAGTAATCATTAATCATTGACTGGTCTCTTAGTCTGTTCTAAAAGTAAGAAAGCTCACAAAAATGTTAGCGTGCTTCAAGTACTGCACTAGCATTTTAAAGCACTTTGTTAGGCCAACTTCTTGATTTCAATTTTTAGCTGGTGAGAGTTTCGGCTTCAGATGTAACTCCGCAGTTATCCCTACATTTTCCCCATGGCTTGGGAAATCCACACTAGACGTGGGTGACAAGAAACAGTCCCAACGACCCAGCACATGTTCCGATCATCTTTAAAAATAGACATGCCACGGTTTTTTTTACCTTCACAAAGAAGTCTATCAGCAATTCTATTAAGTTTGACTTAGTATGATCAAGCTAAGTTACCCGAAACCGTACAGCAAAGTACCTTTTCTGACAAAAATAGTAGAAAAAAAAAAAGCATTTACGGGACAGGGCATCTCTCTGCCCATTGTGGCATCCAAAAAATACAGCCATTAGATCTTTAAAGGACACCTAAGCATTATGATGTTAATGAAATTCAATTTATAACATAGAAAAAAAACAAGTATTTTACCTTTGAGTTTTTAATGGATTTGGCTTAACTAAATTACCTTGTTTCCATAATATGCATGGAAGGGATATTTCTAATCCCAAAATCCTCTGGCCTCCATTTCTCATTTCATTGTCCTGTCATGTTCTGTTTCTAATTTATCATTTCTGGTAACATCGTGATTAAGTCCTTTGCTTTTCACAAAGTACCTCAATAATAACTTTGAACGAATTCTAAGACAAAAGGCACAAGTTATTTTTGGTTGAGAAATAACCATCTATATAATTGGTTTGTGGGCAGGACGTAATGACATAGAAGGATGACATTAACTTCGATAAAGGACCTTAACCTGTTTTGCACAAGTTGCTGAAACATGGGAACGTCCAAAACAAGGGTAGAGGTCTCCTAAGCAGTTAGAAGTTTTGCAAAAATTCGAAAGAAACAGCAACTAAGAGAGGTAATAAATATACTCAGTTACCAGTAATGGATACGGATTGGGATACAGATCCACCAGATTTTTGAAAAAACAAGATCCAGATATGGCGGGGAAATGCCATGTACAAAAAATACAATAATATTTTTTAAATTTAACAAACAAAAAAAACATATTCAAAATTAAAAAAGAAACCATTCATGAATCACAACAATAGAACGGAAATCATTAGATAATTTATAAATCTAAAGACTGAAATCACGATGTGTCATGGCTTACACAAGAAGGATAACTATAAAAACAAAACTGAGTGTCTCATCAATGGTCACTCTATTGATATGATGATGTAAAGTCTAATTACATATCCAGAAAAGGATATACGTCCTCGTCGCTTGAATATTTCAACTCTACATCATGATCTACCAGTCATCTTCCTTGAAAGACGCCTTAAAGTCTAAGAATTCCCAGCTAGTAACGATATACACTGTTTGAGAATATGCTATAGTCTATGTAACATACTATTCCTAGAGTTGAATGGTCTTGATCTAATTAAATTATTAATGACAGCCATCCTTTATACAAATAGGAAACTGAAAACTAAGTACCTTCTATCATCTATGTATTGTCTCAAGGCTTTCCCACTAGCATTATCAAAAATTGAAAATTAAAATTCTTAATCTCAGACCTTTCCTACTGGCATTATCATGTGCCATACAGGCTACAGGTAATTAATAACTTACTTACACTACTATACAACTATAATAATTATTAACAAGTAATTTAACTAAAAGTTTAAATAGATTTTTTGCTAAATAAGGTTTCAAATAGGTAACAAATATCCTTATAAAAATTTAAGAAAACCTAAAAATCTAATGTTATTTGCTTGGGAATCGGGATTCAGCATGTGAGGGCTAGTTGGCACAGGATCCATTTCAGCAGTGCAGGATCTGTGTCTGGGTTTGAAGAATTCATTTACATGATGGATCCTACGTGGATCCGAGGAGATCCATATTCAGATCTGAAACACGGATCCGTAGATCCAGCATTAAGACCTTGTGGATCCAATAACACAGTAAATATATATTAAAACAAAACAGAAAATATGTAGAACCCAATGCAATGGGGAGCTCTCTAATGCTCTCTAAAACATGTAACTATCAATACCTATTAAGTTTTAACATTAATAAGAGCCTAATATTAATATGTAACTGTGTGTAAAATTATCATAATACATAATTTAACTAAATAGTATAAACCTTTTTTTCTTCCTTCTTTTATAATAGTTGTCAATATATTTTATTATATAGTGATTTGAACTTTATCCAAATTGATAATGAAAGGTCCAAAACCTAGTGTCTAGATGAATTTCAAAACAGTCTTGGACTGTTTGGAAATGTAAACTAACATGGGATCATTGAGAACAAAATAAAACGAAAAGATGAATAACAAAGGTAGATCAACAGACTTAGGATGTGACAGCCACTAAAACTTAAGTCACATGACATTGGAACACAAGACATGAAGGATATGTAAACATGAGTATCTGACACAAGATACATCAATCCCCAAAACAGAACAAAAGGGAAACATTAGATAGTAGATACAAATACAAAAATTGGATGTAGACATTAAAAATACAATATTTTTTATACATTTACAAAATATTGATACAACTAGTTACTTCATCAACAATGATCAAACACACGAGAAATATTCTACTCATAAAAGAGGTTTAGAAATTAGAACCATAGCCTACAGTTTTCTCAGAGTCATTTCATGTCATCAAAATCAAAATGTATTACATAGATACAGAATTACTGATACTATATGCAAGAATCCCAGTAGCAAATGCAAAAGGGGTGGATATTTGAACCATAGTTGTAATAATCTCATAGCTTGTCCATGTTAGAGTCATCAAGATCACCACCACTACCACTGCTGTCTCCTCCATCCTCATCCTCCTACTCCTCCTCCTTTATGTCCAATCCAATATCTACATCCAATGGCATCGAGGACAACCCCTCAAGAGGATCACCATCATTGACCGGCTACAACATCAGTTCATTAAGAGTCAAGAGTCAAGACCCAACATCAGTTCATTAAGATCCAAGTTGGCTAATGCCAATTAAAAATTGTTGTCCAAAGTTCAAACTCATATCATCAAGAAATACATCCCATATCTTTGACCTTCCCTTCAACCACTTGTCACTCATTCTATAAGTAGGACAGGACACACAGGGGTAGTGCCAGGGCACATGTTTGACACATGCCCTGTTTTAGAAGGTGTCAAATGCTTATTCCATACAGGTCCTAGTATGTCACATGTCTGATACATAGAATACAGAAACACATATCCTGGACACATGTCATGTTTCCTGGATTAAAATTAATAACTTCATACAGGAAAATTCACATGGAGCCATTAAGAAGAATAAAAATGAAAAGATGAATACCGAAGTTAGTCAAGAAAGTTAAGACACAACAACCATTAAGACAATGGACATCATACACCTTTGGAAAACAGAACAACAACAATTGCAAATCATACAAATATGCAGATTCATAAGCGTGCATTCTTCCTAGTTGGCAGTTAGTCGGCCCAACCAGGCAGGAAACACGCAAAAACAAAGGTAATTTGGGTACCATGCAGCCAGGAATGTGCAAAATGACATGGAAACAACACTAGTAGAGGCACACTCCACACCCAAAAGCTCCCGCCAAGTTCCCCGAACCACTCTCCATGCTTTTGGAATATTTCCTACAACTTCCAATGCTTCCAGCACTTATAAGACAGCAGGAATGGATTTCCCAAATCCCGAGAGCAGTACCTAGGCAACTAAGACCTTAGATAATAAGAATCTGGATGACTATTTTATCCACATACAACTCCAGTAATCGAATAGTATAGCTTTCCAATCAGTAGTTGTGTCCCAAACAGATATATTTAGAGTATGATACTAATCTAGGATATCTTTTAGTTTTCTAGTCTCACTTACTTTTCTAATGTCTTAGGTGTGGAATACTACTACACAACAACCTTAAACCTGCCGTACATTACCACATTATATCAGTCAACGAATGGTAATAAATGTATTTCAGTAAATACTTTAGCCATTGCATTGCATTTCTACGTCTACAAAATCATTTCACAAGCATCCTCCAAGGCCAGCATCCATATGTGCATATAGACAAGAGATCTGCACAGCATTTCAATCCATTTTTTTCTCAAGGATAAACTGCCCAAGGTTCAAAACAAGCCCATAAATATCTATTCAAAAGAAGTCTCAGAGAAAACATCCACATGTCGTGTTACAAACAAATGCGCAATACGAGGCAGCAACTCAGTAATGCAACACAAGAAGGCAGACTTAGCCTGACAGTTTGCAGGCAAGAGCAAATGAAGCATACAGTATAATTTCATTTCATTTTTAATTTGATCTTTTAACCATATAATTGGATTCAGATAGTCGTTTTTGTAACCAGCTAAGCTCAAGGATCAAACATAACTCCATGCTTACTAGGTACCCATGTTCTCATCATGGTTTGGCAAGTCCACACTGGCCATTTAAGAATATTCAATCCTCACAGTTGAACCACTCAGAATTTCTCTCACGGCAGTCTTCATGACCTGGAGCACTATCCAAGTGACCTCCGTCCTAAAGGAACCGTGGATACAAATACCCTTAGTTTGCCTCTGTGTGCCTTGAAGAAAAAGCAGGCACCAACCCCTGCCGATCTGGCGATCTATCTAACTGAAGAAGTGTAACCTAGTTAGGTTTTTCTCATAATACAAGATCTCTACCACTGACTTCTTAGATCGCAATATTGTTTACTTATAAATAAATAAGAGCTAACATCTATTGACCAGCTAAAACGTAGTGCCCTTCTACTCTATAAAAGAAGTATAAACCAGCAACCCATTATCAGACTCTGTCCAAAGCAAGCTCAAACTCCATTTGTCAACAGATGGTCACGAGTTCAATTCCCACAGAACCATAAATGAACACAAAATATACACCCTAAAAGCAAAGCAACGGAACTGGGTCGGTTCCACTAGAAAATTCCTGAATTCCCATGGGAATGGTATCACAGTGCAATGTAATCCAATGTGAACAAAGCCGTGATGAATTTAAATTTTAATAAAACGAAAAAAACGCTTACTGTAACCATCTTCGACGAGATAATTGAATGTGTGACGATCGCAATTGTAGGTGAACTTATTATTGCTGGCAGGAATCTTCTGAAGGCATTGATTGGCAATTGTTGTGAAATTGCCCGTGAATTGGGTGTACTCGGCCAAGACCACCGTGCCCCTTGCAACAAAGCTGTAAATGAGGGACTGCTGACCCATGTCTCGCGCTCGACAACTCCAATGTTCAATGTATTTCAGTGCAGCCCAATCCAGACGGGGCAGATCGAGTGAAACAAAAATTCCAGTCAGGACAGGACCCCGAACCCAAATGCGCTATGTTTAGAAAAACATAGATCCCGATGCTTTTAAATCAATCATTTCATTAATTTTATGATATTTTAATCAATTTCGCTCGCCTTATTTACGGGTATTTTAGCATTCTCCTCTCTTTTTTCGCCCGCCGTATTTGAAATTGCTGGACAGCGTTAAAGTCGGACACCTACTTTTTTTTGGGTCACAGTCAAAATCTTGCGCCCATGGTAATCATGTCACATGTCAAAGTTTATCAGTCTCCACGCTCCTTTTAGGACCGTGGGATATACGGCCACCAGAGGGGTTTTTATGAATTTTTCTTCTCAATAATTCAATTTTAATTGAATTAGAATTTTCAATATAATAGAAGATTGTGATTTTAGTGTATTTTAAATTTTAATTTTGGAATTATGATAAATCCAATTGTTAAAATTAATTATCATTTTGATAATTTTTTACCTATAAGCAATAGGGTGATTTGAATCACTCAAATCAGATATTTATTATAAATATAAAATTATATTTTAAATTTTTTGGTTCGTAATTATAAGTTTTTATTTAAAAAATTTAGATTATAAATATTTCAGTTGTTTGAGTTTATATTTTTTTATTCCTAATCTTTAGAAATAAAGATATTTTGGATTAATTACATCAACAAATTTTTAATTTTTGATTGTATTTTTTTAACCAACCAAATGTGATTTTTAATTTTTGATTGTATTTTTTTAACCAACCAAATGTGATTCATTATCAAGATATAATATTTCAATTGTTTTTCTAGTTTTTGTATTCTTTATAAAGTAAAGACATCATTCACAGTTTCATTTTCTTATTTTACTCATTATTTGTTGGTTTGTAATTATTATTTATGTATATTTTTTTATTGTAGTGGTATATTTTTATGTTAATATTTTGTTTCATATCAATATGTACTTTTTTAAATTTTATGTGTATGTTAACATCATCATCATTAAGTGTTTGTTGTGAATGGCCCACACTTATTGCGATATGGTGATCATTTATAAGATTGAGGACATGAAAAAAAAAGTCAATTTTGGGGTTAGCTTTGAAATGCAAGTCTCTAGGTTGATGTGATAATATTATCTTACACTTTAAAATGAAACTATAAATAGTTTTCATGTCGTCCATGCTCAACTTCATAGTGAATATGTCTTAAGCAATAATGCCAAGAAAAAGTAATCTTATTCTATATACATTAACTAACACATTTGATAGATATGAACTAGCACAAGACACTTAAAGTAGTTAATTATGTGGCATAGCAAGGGAATGGGTTAAATATTGTTTATCCTTTACCCATGTGGATGTCTCTAACATTGGTAGGTTTGATTTGTCATTGTGTTGCTTCCTTGTCACAACATGCCATCCCTCAGTGACAAAAATTGAGGTTCATCATCCCTCATTAAGGGTGTCTTGAGTCTAACATGTTATTTATTACCCAATCCTCCTATATTGCCTACGCATGCTAGTTGTATTTAAAAGAACAAAGTTTAACAATCCTACTCCTACATTTTTTCAACAATGTTTCTCTTTCTTTGTGAATGATTCATGCCATCAATAAGGTCCCCTTTAGGCTACTTCGACATCATCCTCCAAACAAGTAGTGATGGGTCATGGGCCTTAATGATGTGATGAGGAAGTCAATAATGATAGACTTAAAGTGAAACAAGCTTGCTTGTTTGATATATGACTTACTCGAATGGGTCAATCAATTAGCAAGATCAATCTTAATCCCCACGCCCACCCAACCCATCATCCACCCCCCCTCTTGCTATGCAATCAATTATTTAATGATAAGACCCCAAGGGGGGCATATATGGGTTAAATGTGTGTGAAAAATATAATTTCAACTTCCATGCATTTGCTCTTTCTCTACAACTAGAATTGTTAGCTTTGAGAATATCTTCTACAACTAAAGTTATTGGATCAGGAAATTCCAAACCCTCCCTAGTTCCTTTTGGCTATTCAACATAAGCTCTACATTGTTAGATGAAGAAACTCCAAGCCCTACTTGGCTCCTCTTAATAATTCAACATTTGGCATGTGAGGCTCTATGTCAATAACATTAGATCCCCTTCTCAAGTCACTCCTTTTCAACTAACCAAATGTTAGCTTTTAAAAACTCGAGTTAATGTATGAAGTTCTTGTGTTGTATTCATTCTCTCATCAAATTTTACACCAAGCTTATTCTTGGAAACCATTTTTTGACTAAAATCGCAATTCATATTTGTTGGTGTTGGAGCCTTCGTTAATTTTGAAGAGTTTTGACCAGTTTTGACGAATCGTAGGGCGGGAAAGGACAAATGGCAACAACGGTTGGGCGATGGAATGAGCAGTTGTAGAGGAATGATGGCGAGGTGGCAACAAAAGGCAAAGGCATCCGAGGAGATGGGAAGGCGCAGAAGCAGCCAAGGGAGCAAGCAGCTGAGCGAGAACTGGCAATCCAGGCAGCCGAGAAGGATATAAAAATTGGAAGAACAAAAAGGAAGAGGTCGTTGTCGTTGTTGTTTTTGGTTGTTGATTATTCGTGTTATTGTTGTAGTTGAACCCACCCGACACTGAAGGATTTGGTTGCTGAGGAGGTATGTAGACGTAGAAGTAGAAGCAAGAAGAGATGGAGCCGAGGAACTGGGTTGCGAAGCAGATTTGACCCAAGCTACTGAGTTGGGTATTTTATGTATTGTTTACAACGAGATGCTGAGTTATAATGTACTCTGTCCTGTTGATTTAATGTAATCAAAGTTGATGGTTTTCAAGACTCGTAACGCATTGCGCATCATGTTCTGTGGGCTTATTAAAATTTTAAATAGTCTACTTGTTGCATGAAGATGGTGATTGCTAGATTGATACTAGAATGTTGTTAGCCTTGTGGTATTTATGATGGATCCTTGTGTATGAGATTAGGGTACAGTTATCTTTGTTGCATGTATTATGGATGCATATGTGTATGATCGCATGTGTTCAACTGATATCCTCTTGACTCCAAGCTGAACCCTCCTCCCATTTGGTTGCGACGCGCTTTGGGTGAGACTCCTTTCCCTTCGGGGTGAGGTGAAAATGCGAGCGTTGTCCTAGAGCTAGGGATGTTAAAGCACAGAGGAGGGCGCTACTAGCGGACAAGTGGCAGGCAAGAGCAGCTCGGGCCTTAGGCAAAAAGAGGAGAGGGTCCCGCCAAATAGGAGTGGTAAAGGGAAAAACCCGAGTTGGGATGAAGGGAGAAGATAATGCTAGGCAACCCGAAGATGGGAAGAAGGGATGCTGGAATCGGGAAGAGGAGGGAGGACATTCCGTGCAGGTTGCAGAAATAGGATCGCAACAGGAAACCGAAGGAGGACCATCTCGAAATGTTGCGGGTTTGGGATCGCAACATGGAGCGGATGGGGGATCCTCCCTGAAGGTTGCGGAAGAAGGATCACAAGATCAGCACCCATGTTGGCATGAAGATGATGAAAATATGGGTGATGAAATGAGGAGGTTATTCAACAAGGAACAGGCATCCACCGAGGTTCAGCAGCCCCAACCCCGAAACACAAGTGGCATTTTCCCCAACCTTCCCCTGGTACTTTATCACAAACCAGAAGAATTCATCCTTAACTTACCAAAGCGGCGCGAGTATACAGAGCGTAGGAAAAATACAGAACTAGTCTCAATATTATAAGTAATACAAGAACTGGCTATAACAGTAACTTGGGAATACAGGGGTCACTATAGCCAGGAACCAAAGGCTTTGTGCTATTAGCTAATACTCAGAACAGTATGGCAGGATCAATTACTAGATACCTGGAGTTTGCAGGAAAGGGGAACGAGTATGTGGAGCAACAATGGTACCTATGCGAAGCCATCTGGAAGGCTCATCAAACTCCGGATAATGTTCGGGCAGTGGAATTCCAAACCACGCTAAGAGAACAGGCCCTACACTGGTTCATAAAGTGGGCAGAGTAGAACCAGAACCCAACCATAGACGATATTAAGAGGGGATTTGTGCAGGAATTCAAGGTACCATAGACTGATCAGCAAGGGTTATCAGAGTTATGGGAAATTAAGTAGAGGGAGGGTGAGACTGCTTGGGAGCTCATGCAAAGGTTTAAGGATGCCATTGCCAAGCTAAGTTACACCCTGGACGCGAACCACCAACGAGGCTGGTTCATCAAGGCACTTTTTCCCCTAACCAGGACGTCGCTAACACAACAAAAGATAGGAACCTTACAAGATGCCTTAGAGAAAGCATCTCGGATAGAAGCAATGGCAGGATATCCCCATGAATACCGGGGAGGCATGGGTCTGCAAGATCCAACGATCTTGGGCTTGCAAAGCCAAATCGTGAACCTGACTGAGAAGCTGAGAGATCTCCAGCCCATACGACCAGCCAGGCCCAACGTTTGGTGCACCCACTGCCTAGTGGAGGGGCACGTTGCGACAGAATGCCCACGACTATGGGGCCTTAACCAAACAAGAGGGGTAGCGGGGTCATCTGGAACCACTCCCACTACAGGAGTTGTGGCAATCGGAGCACAAGGACCCTTCCCAAGAAGGAATAACGCAAACTTCTACTAGATTTGTAGAACGTATGGACACCTGCCACAGATGTGTCCAGTTCTGCAAAAGTACTCTCATGTCCCCAATAACAACTACTGTGAGCTGCACATCGACCACTCATCACACCGAATAGTGCGTTGGATTGCTCTAGCAGAAAGGTTGGACAGATCCACATTTAGGGTCAACGAAGCGAGCCGAGGGGGGCAAGGAGAAGATGGATGCAAAGGAAGATCGGGGGGCGGAGGACCCTTAAGATGCTACAATTGCCATCAGGAAGGACATGTCGCAAGGGAATGCCTACTCCCTAGGAGACCATGGTGTTCACAATGTAGAGTTAACACCCATGCGACAAAAGACTACCCATAGCTCATTGTGAAATGGGAGGAGAGAACTAGACAGCGAGGGGCCAACCTGGTGAATGTTGAGCCTCGGACTGACGAGGACTTCCCTTCGACAAATATTAATATAAGCACCTGAGGAGGGAAGAAGACAGGGGAATATCGTTACGTCGAGGAACCCTCAGTGATTGTCAAAGTGACATCACCACCAAAGGCATATCAGCCCGAGCGCTAGAAGCAATATTATCAAGAAGCAACCTAATTGTTCGAAGGAATGACAGAAGAGAGGGACACCCGAAGACCACGATTCTACGAGCCTGCTCCTACCCAGCCCATTGGGGAATGGTTTAAACTTTTCTTAAGAATTGTTGAAGATAAGGCCATGCTACAGGAACTGCGGAAAAGCTTAAAGGCTGTGATATCCCTAGAACGAGAGGACGCGGGACAACTAGGTGAAGCCTGGTCAGAGAAAGCCTCTAGGAGAGTGAAGCAAAATAAGAAAAGAAGTGGGAAGGAGTTCTGAATCAATGCGCAGGTGGCAGGATTCTAGATAAGGGACACCATATTAGATCTAGGGTTAGATGTAAACATCCTACCCCGGAAGACCTAGGAGGCAACGAGGAAACCACAGTTGAAGTATTCACCAATTCAATTGAGAATGGCAAATCGGTATTGCATATTGCCTATTGGGAGGTTGGAGAATGTAGAGGTTGATGTGGTGGGAGTAAAAACGCACATTGAGTTCGAAGGAATAGACATTATGGGGGATAAAGACCCGTATTCAGCACTCCTGGGGATTGACTGGGCATACGAAAACTACGTCGTCATAGATTTGAAGAAAAAACTGATGATCTTCGAAGCAGAAGGACTGAGAGTGATTCAGTTGTTGGACCCTTACCAAGGACCCAGGTTTACAGAACCAACAGACGACAGGGAAGAACCATGGATTTTAGATCAATTGTATACACTCGCGTAGGAAAGAGGGAGGACTACATAAATCCTACCGCCAGAGGATTAGTTAGTTGGAGGAGCATTCAAAGTTCAGATGTTGGTTCAAAAGTTGCATGGTAGCAGGGTGGGTACAAACTGACAACCTAGCAACGTGCAATGATAAGCCGAGTCAATTGGGGAGATAGAGGGAAGGAAGACATCCCGAAGTACTTTGGCCTTGAACCGATAGATCGGTTCCTGGATAGGATGGACCAGGGTGTACCAGAGGACCAGAGAATTCCCTTACTGGATGTCGCGCTCATGGCAACTCCAACAAGGTGGTAGAAAGCACACTGCCAGGTACTGAAAGATTGGAAGGATGTCAAGTGAGCAATGAAGGAGAGGTTCAGCAAGAAAGAAGATAGGCCACCAGATGAAAATAATACATAGGGAATTCAAGTCCCAAGGAGCATTTCAAAGGGTGCACCACCAATTGGGAAAGTCAGGGGCTGCCAAAGGACCTGTGGGTGCATGCCTTTATACACACCCTCAGTGCCATCCCCTAGGCTTGGTACATCTAGGAGGAACTACGACGACAAACAATTGCTTGGGGTGCTTTGAAAGCACAGTTCATTAACGATTTCTCATTCAAAAGTAGTGAAGCACAAGTGACAGAAGTACTTCAAGCGGTGAAAGGGATTTTGTTCACCCCAAAGACACTAGTTGAAGGGGAACACGAAGAAAACTTCCTGCATTTCTTGTATGATATGGATTCACCAGGATTTGTGACCTGTGACAAAATTGATGCAGAACCAGAAGAACACATATTGGAAAGGCATAGACACCTAGCCTTTGAAGAAACAGAGGGAGAAAGGGGGATTTGGGAGAGTCCCTCGATGGAAGGTGCCCATCTCCTACCAATGAAGCTGAAAAAATAGAATGTAGGGATGGAAGGTAAACCCAAGATAACATCATTGGGAGACAACTGAGACGAACAAACCACCAAAGAAATTTTTGATTTATTGCAAGAATATCAGGATCTATTGCCAACTTCCGTAGCAGAACTCAAGGGGATAAAAGGTAACTTGGGAGAGATGAAAATTGTTCTGAAAATAGGTGTCTCACCAGTGAAGCACAGACCATACCGAATGAACCCAAGGGTCAAAGAGAAAGTTAAAAGGGAGATTGAAAAAATGTTAGTTGCAGGAATCATTTTTCCAGTCGATGAAGCTCACTGGATAAGCCCTATAGTTATTCAAAACAAGAAGGATGTGACTGAGATTAGAGTATGCGTCGACTACAGAAGCCTGAATAATGCGTGCATGCATGGCCCGTTCCCCACGCCTTTCAGCGACGAAGTCCTAGACAATTTTGTGGGGAATGAGGCATACTCATTCACAGATGGCTTCTCGGGCTACCATCAGGTCAAAATAGCCAAAGAAGATAAAAGATAAACAACTTTCACGATGGAGTGGGGGTCATACATATACAAGGTAATGCCATTCAGATTAAAGAATACGCCAACAGTCTTTTCAAGGATTGTAATAGCAGCATTCTGATACTACATTCATAAGTTCCTAGAAGTCTACATGGACGACTAGACAATGTACAGCCTGCTGAAGAAGCATACTGGTCTATTAACAGTAATGTTTGAAAGATGCAGATAGTTGCAGATCTCTTTGAATTTGAAAAAGTGCATTTTCATGGTTCCCTTTCGAACTCTGTTGGGCCATATTGTTTGCAAAGATAGAGTTTGTGTGGACCCTGCCAAAATTGCAGCAATCATCCACATGGAACCACCCGCAAAGTGAAGCAACTAAGAGAAACTCTAGGCTATACAGGGTACTACAGAAGGTTCATCGGGAACTAGGAAACCATAACAGCCCCAATGGAGAGACTGTTAAGGAAGACAGAAGAATTCATTTGGACAACGAATTATCAAGCAGCACTAGACGAATTGAAAGAGAAGTTAGTAAGTGCCCCCATATTGGTGTACCTCGATTGGAACAAAATGTTCCATGTACATATTGATACTTCTGGAATAGTGCTAGGAGCAGTCCTAGTGCAACCAGGAGAGAAGATGGATCATCCAGTATACTACGCAAGCAGAAAGCTCTCCACGGCAAAAAGAAACTACACAACAACAGAATGTGAAGCTCTAATAATGATCTACTCTCTCCAAGATTTTAGGCACTACTTGCAAGGTGCGCCATTCAAATTTTTCACAGACCATTTGGCACTGAAGTACCTAGTAAACAAGTCGGTACTGGAAAGAAGAATATGCAAATGGTTGTCATTATTTCAAGAGTTCACTTTGAAGTGGTTGTTAAGCCAAGCAGAGTGAGTGTAGGCCCAGATCATCTGTCTCGCTTGGAAACAAGGGAGAATGACGGGGCAATAGACGATTGGTTACCCGATGCTGATCTGTTCAAGATAGAAGCCATACCCGATCACCTAGAGGAAATTTCTACTTTACTAACAATAGGAAATTGCCCATAGGGATACACAACAACGCAGAAGAGGCACTTAGTGGTCAGAGCTGCAGATTACCAGCTCATAGCAGGACACCTTTACAACATGGGCTTGGAACAAATACTCAGACGTCGTGTCCTACAACACGAAAGAGAAGTCGTCCTATGGGAGTGCCACGCAGGGGTCAAGGTAGAACATGTAGGGAGAAAAGATATTGTAAGGAAGATACTACATGCATGATTGTGCTGGCCCACTATACACAAGGATTCAAAGGCGTTCGCCAATGAATGCGATGTCTGTCAAGGGGTTGGTAAGCCTTCCCGACGAGATGAGTTACCACTGTACCCGGTCCATACGGTGCAGATATTCGATAATTGGCCAGTAGATTTCATTGGTCCAATCTGCCCACCAACATGACAGTCCAGAGCCCGATACGTAATCATGACAACATAATACCTAACAAGATGGGCAGAGGCCATGCCAATGAAAGATTGCACAGTAGAAACAACGGCGAGATTCATTTTTGAAAATATAATTTCAAGGTTCGGATGCCCAAGGAGCCTCACAAGTGACCAAGGCACACATTTTCTGAATGAGACAATTGAGGTTCTATTAACAACTTTTATGGTACAACATAACAAGAGTAGTCCTTATCATCTGCAAGCAAACGGTGCAGTAGAGGCATTTAACAAGATACTGAAAAAAGTGCTAACAAAAATCGTATCGGCAAACCAGGATGACTGGGATGAAAGAATTCCAACGACACTCTAGCCATATAGAACAACAGTTAAAAGACTCCACAAACAAACTCCGTTCCATCTCGTCTACGGTAGAGAGGCGGTGGTGTCAGCAGAGTTCATACTTCCCAGCATGTTGATTTCAGAGGCTATAAGAATTACCGATAACAGTGCCTTGCGGGACAGACTGAGCCAGATGTTGGAGCTCGATGAAACGCGGTTCCTGGCGAAGTTCCATCAATCTATTAAGCAATGAAGACAGAAGGCTTGGCATGATAGACAAATCGAGAACAAATCATTTGAAGTCGGTGACCAAGTGCTCCTCTATGACAACAAGTTCCCAGGGAAACTACAAATGCACTGGTTAGGCCCATTCATCATTACACAAATAAAATAATCAAGTGCAATAAGACTCGCGCAACTCGATGGAGTCCTACTACAGGGATGGGTCAATGGCGCACACCTGAAACACTTCCGCAAGTAAAACCTTCTGAATAATAAGGTTGCGGCCAGCAGTGGGATATCGCAACCCATTTGTGGTTGAGGGGTAGTGTCAGTAGGCCTAGCCAGCAGGGACATTAGCCATGCATGTCAACCCCTGTCAGCAAAAGACATGTAGGTCTGAACCTTTTCCAGAACTGATGGCCACACACATACTCATCCCATCCACAGTACTAGCAGTTATTTCCCAAATAAGTAATCAATAAGGCAACTATCAAGGTAGGGTCGCAAAATCTTTCCTGTTAAGCATAGAATTAGTTAATAAATAAGCCCATTAAGACAGAATAAAGATGCCATGCAACCCACCCTGTACTTTCCAAACCCACGTCATAGTTGGCACGTATCAGTCGGCCGACGACAACAAAAATATAGCTAGAATACATGGAAAGGTCGCCGGAGTAATTAGTTGATTAAAGCCTCATCAGTCAAGGGACGTCATGTTAGAATCGACTACATAAATATCAGGAGAATGCAAGGAATGATAGAATTTCAAACACCAGAAGGATTCCAGGAGCACTCAGAAGAACAGGAGCAAGACAAGAGAAACAGAAGACCACCAGTGCAAATTGTTTATAGTAGAAGGGGAACAATGGCAAAAAGGATCCTATCAGTCCCACAAACCACTCTAAATGCAAGAATTGAAGTCATGGACGACCTATATGGGAAGTATGACTGGTCGAATCTCATCGACAACAACTTCACAGACAGGTTCCAATTTATAGTGATAAAAAGTGAAGTATACTCGGGAGGATTTCAAAGGGAGGATGGCACTAGGGCCTCCAAAATCAGAGAAGACTTCAAAGGGCTACAAAAGTCCACGCTGTTAAGCCTAAGAAATCTGCATGTAATTGGCACCCAATTGGTCGCCATGCAATTCACCAAGCTATTGTCAAGCAGGATGCATGGAGGTTCATTATGGATGGATAGAGAATACCCTATCCATGCTGAAGATATCTATTGATTGACTGGGTTGGAAAACATGGGGAATGTAGTCAGCACAGCATTCCAAGTTGGGGCCAAGCGGGGGAAGAAGCAGACAGAAGACAACATCTACACCTACTATGGGACTGAGTGAAGGTGAAAAGGCACGAAGCTGGACAAAATCAACAAAGATAACATCTGGTTCGCCTGCTACCTTATTGTAGGCAAGACAATGAGGCACTTCATGAGAAACGAGTGCACCCTGGACATTGTTTCAATAGCAAAACACTGTTGCCAGGGAGAGATACTCAACTGGTCGACCTTCGTGCTCAACGAACTTTTTGAGGAGTGTGAGGACATCGACCGGTGGAGCACTGGCTTTGTGTTTGGGTATTTGGTAATGGCGTTGGCAATGTGGAAGTGGAGGGCACTACTAGAGAGGCAGATGTTAACTATTTTTGAAGACCAGCCAATTGCACTCAGGCATGAACCATGGAGGGCATAGGGGGATCCCAACACAAAAGAGATCAACAAAACAACCTTCAAGAGCTGGTAGGCACAGATGGTGGACGCCATTCAGTCCACGGAGAAAATACCCAGGGTTCTCTTGGATGAGTTCTCAGGCGAGCTCTGGTTTGGTGTCTTGCACGCGCATACTTACCTCAGACCACGGTGTGTCAACACCACCACATTCAAATTAAGGCTACAAAGGTTTAGCCTGATAGAGGAGGCCCTACATAGAGAAGTGGAGTCCTGGCCAGGAGTGGCTTGTGAAATAACAGAAGGGAAGACCAAGTATCTGTTCGGAGCTCTGATGCCACCGAACAAAGAGGGATATGGGGCAGAAAGTAGTAGTAAGAGGGCGGCAAATGAAGTACTCCAACCGATGCTGCTCCAAATGGAAGAGAAAATGTTTGAGGTAAGAAGGACAATCGCAAGCTTCAAGCTAGGTGAGGGTGACTATCCCGAGCATTTTCAAGGTTCAACCATGTTTTTCCCAATTGTAATGCCCCCTCTTTCAGTCGCACCTCCCGCAGGCATAGCTCAGGCTCCCTCCCTAATGCTGGTACCCAAGTCCCAAAAGAAGCGAGTTATGCGCACTCCCCAAGTCAAAAAGTCAGTTGCCAAAAGGTCGAAAGCTAACACCCCAGCTCCAGTCATCGACCTTACTGTTGAGGTTGAAAACCCCATTCCTACAACAGCCATAGTCGAGGAGATCCCCGCCACCACGTCCACTACAGTACGCCCGTCACGGGAGTCATCCTCGCAAACTACTTCCACCTCCGCAACTGTGTCCGAGATCCTCCCATTCGGCCACCAACAGACTTCTGCAGAAGCAAAGGTTCAGTCGGCTGGTTGGAAAGAAGGCACCACCTCGACCATAGGGATGCCACCCACCTAGAGTACAACGCTGATGCTTGAGTAGAACCTGCTAGCTAGGAGACGCCTGGATACGAGTTGGCAGGGGGAAAGGACTGGACTGTACTTACCCACTCTCCCTATAAATATCACAGTCCCCCCAAAACCTAGCATCACTCCAACCACACCACAGTCCACTTAGCCATCCCAACAACCATCTTAGCAAGAACATTCACCCGCCTCCCACTCTGATAAGTCCATTGTAAGTGGCCTACTGTTACAACAATGTTGTGTGTGGAGCATGATTGTTCAGAGGTCTTTGTTTCAGCGAGATGTATACCCCAGGAAGTTTGTACACCCCTCCACGCAGGGGGGCTGATCCCCCCCGACTGGGGGGTCCGGGGGCCAGCGGTCCCCCGGCGGGGGCTCGGGGACAGTGCCCCCGAAGCTAAAAACAGATGTAAATTTGCCTTGTAAAAGTATAGTAATTTCTAGTCAATCTGGGTCGTTCATTAGGCGGATGATCTGACGGTAGAACTTATGTTTAGTTTAGGGTTTTTTTCCCTAGAAGACAACCCCTCTCTTTGTATGAGGGCATTGTATTTGAGGCTGTGATAGATGTGTATTCTATATGTAGAAGCGAGAAACAAAGAGGTGAGACAGAGAGAAAACAAAGGATATTACAGCGGATTTGTTGTAGGTTGTGTCTCTTCATTTTGCTGGATAACGGAAAGGAAGGACTGGCTGTTTGGGGTGGACATAGCCCAAACTAGGTGAACCACGTATATCTGTGTCTCTCTTGTTTTATGTGTTTATATTTCTACAATATTTTATGTGTTCCATTGCTCCGTAATATATAATTTACTAACAAGCAACAATTCCCAGAACTAGACACAATGAGGGCTGATATGCTCCATCACTGGTCATTAGCTCAGTTATTTTATTTTATCAAGCAAGTAGCCCTCAGGGTCGAGAGCCTGCATGAGCACTTGGCTAAGGAACATGAGTAGCAGAAGATGCAACCACTCGCAGTGACGGAAGAACGAGATCACCTGTAAGAGGCAAATACGAGGTTACAAGCCCAACTGGATCAGCTTACCAAGCGGTTCCACTCCATATGGCCAACCGTCACTGAAGTCAACACAGAAGCACCAACAAACATGTCTGCCTGCACCTTGATCGACTGCTGCAATCATATATATACGACATGCATGCTCCTAGTAATCACTAACGCAAAAATGAAGAGGAAGCTAGAAACTGTTTGGTCTGCCCTGCTAGATCCTGTAGAAATCTATGCACAATCAGTTGAAAGCAAGGTCAGAGAGCTAGAGACGAAGAAACAAACCCTAGCCGAAGCCCTCATCAACGGATACGCTTTAATGGGCAAGGTCCACGACTGGTCAGGCAATCTAGCTCTAAAAAATCACCAGGTCTACCCATTGAGAGAGCAAATTCAATCCCTATTTTCCAGCACAAGGGCGTGCACAGACCCTGCTCAACTCCACCAAATAAGTGAACAAATCGATGTCCTCCAAGCCTAGGTTGACACAGTTTAGGAAGAATCGGTGAGGACGAAAAGAATAATCCGAGACCTGTGACCGTCAGTTCGGATGCAAGTCTTGTTGTTAAAAGAGGCATGAGACTCAAGTAGCCAGCAATGGGACGACCTGTAGAACCAACAGTGGACAACCTTAATGTCACAATCAGCCGAAGCATTCACACAAAGTGTAGACGCAATCCTCGCAAACTGGGACCTGGCAATTTTGTTACAGTCCCACCCTAACCCCCTTATTTATGTAATAGGATTGAGTCATAGTTATAGTTAAGTAAAGAGTCAATAAAGTCCATATTAATAATTGTAAGTGGTTAACCCACATTTAATGAAGGGACCACAGTTAGTTGCAAATGGGCCATGGTATTAGAAAGATGGTATTAATGAGAACCATGGTATTGCCCCATGGTATTGCATGTATGAATCCTATATAAAGGATAGGGACTCCCCTCGAGTAGCATCGTGTTTTATTCTGTAATTGAGCTCTGCTCTATTGGAGGTTGCCCCCTCAAAGAGGCAAGTGAACATTGCTTTCTGAATAATAAAATACTTCTTGTTATTTCTCATTGTTCTATGTTCTGGGTATATTTATTGCATATTTGGTATTTTGGTATCGTCTTGCAGGTTAAAGAGCATAACGAGTGGTATTAGAGCACTTTCCAGGGCCAATGGGATCTCCAATTTTTAGCAATTTTTTTTTTGGCTAGAGACATGTTTTGGTGTCTTTAAACCACGGGATCTGTCATTGAGCACATAAACCTACGGATTTGGGGAGGCATGCACACAGGAAATACAAGAGGTGGTCACACTTGTTGGACTCCCTTGTAACCCATGTGGGTACCCCTTTGAGTAGTAGCGCATTAGACAGAACCGCACACAGACTGTCTTCCAAGTACCCTCTGGGTATATCGGAAGCCCCCTAGCTCCCTTGAAACCTTGCCATAAATAAATCATCAGTCGTCTTGCTGCTACGGTACACCGAGAACAACACTCAGAGAGATTACTTGCGTGTACGATAGGGTAGTCGGGTTGTATGGCTAAGGGTACAGTTGATCCTCCTTGGTTAGTGCCCTGAAAAATTGGGTCAAGTACTACTGTCAGACCCTTATGTATATTGTGATCTGTAGCACCTGACACTCCTGGAGACCATAGCTCCCTTCTCTATCTTTGGATCACGCATAATCTTTGCCAGATCAAATCTCATAAGTGGGGTTTTGTCGTAGTAGCCACAGTCAATTATGTTGTTCAAATCTATCAGAATAGCCATCCGGATCCATTAGATCTATCAGAGACCCCCTAGGGCACTTAATGGTGAATTTCTAGTACATCGGATCGGTGCATGGTAGAAACTAGAGCTCAAGCTATGGCGAATGAGAGGATCGAAAAACTTGAAACAACATTGAACGAGCTCATGTCGTTGATGCATAACTTAAATACAACACTTTCTAAGGGCAAGGTGGAGGCACACAAAGACGGTGAAGGTGAGTCTAGCCAGTCGCTTCACCTCTGGGGCACCCACCAACAATCCCATCTGCGACCACCCAAGCTAGACATGTACAAATTTGATGGCTCTCACCTGGTCGCGTGGGTAGCACAAATGGAGCAATATTAATCTGAATTACATCCTAGATAATGTGACTCAGCTTAGTGTGGGTATCATGTACTTGAACAATGAAAGATGGCAATGGTGGCAATGACATCAACGTTGCTATGGAAGGCCCTTGACGTGGGAGACATTCAAAAAAGCTCTTATGGATCGATTTGACCAGGAATCTGACTTTTTGGGTCATCTCACTGAGCTCCGACAGACAGGAACAGTGAATGAATATATTGCAGCCTTTGAAGCCTTAGCTTTCCGCACTAGAGGTCTACTCGATGAGTTTTACATGGAATGTTTTGTCAGTGGTCTCAAAGAAGCCATACAAGCCCACGTACGACTACACCACCCTAGCTCATGGTTGGATGCTTTCAGGATAGCTCGTGAAGTCAAACGTGCATTAGTGGCCCAGTCCAATCGCCCAAATTTCATCACCAAGGGTCGCCCCCCATAGGCTCAAAGCACTACCCAAACACTCAAGGTTCAAAAGATGTCACCAACAGAAATGGCGGAAAGAAGAAAGCAAGGCTTATGTTACTACCGTGATGAGAAATACTCCCTTGGGCATAAATGCAAGGAGCCCAAATTCTTTCAAATTGATGCTACTGATCACAGTCCATCGGAGGAAGCCCCACCACTTGAGGAACCAGAGGAGGAAGAAGAGGACAACCAACAGAACAATGTACCTGAAGAACTAGTTATCTCGCTGCATGCTTTGGCAGGGATTTCTTCGCCTCAAACTCTCAAAATCAAAGGTTTTATTAAGCATCTCCCAGTAGTAGTCTTGATTGATAGTGGAAGTACACACAATTTTATCCATCAAAGAGTCGCGGAAGCAGTGCATTGTTTTGTCCGAGTAGTTTCTAACTTCCAGGTCTAAATTGTTGATGGGCGAACAATGAAATGTGAAGGCCGCTGTGAAAATGTCAAACTTCAAATAGGATATTATCAGTTAAAGACCCACATGTTTTCCATACACATGGGAGGGTGCGATATTGTCCTCGGTGTTAAATGGTTTGCACACTTGGCCCAATCACAATGGATTTCCAGGAGTTATATATGAGCTTTAAGCAGAACAACCACACACATACCCTCCGCGGACTCCAAGCGAGAAGTCCCTCTATCATTAGCTCACATCGGATGGAAAAATTGTTAAAAAAGGGCCGTCATGGAGTTATAGCTCAATTTAATGCCATCCAAGCCTTCGAACCCAATTCTCTTCATATTCATCCTGAGATGCAACATATCTACAACCATCTGCCAGTCTTTAACAAGCCTCATGAGCTTCCACCCTCAAGAGGGGAACATGATCATAGCATTACTTTGGTCCCAGGGGCTCAACCACCAAATGTGCGCCCATATAGATATCCATTTGCCCAAAAGAATGAAATAGAAAAAATAATCAAGGAACTCTTAGAAGCAGGTGTCATTCGTCCCAACATTAGTCCTTATTCATCGCCAGTGGTCATGGTGCTCAAGAAAGATGGGGAATGGCGTATGTGTCCAGACTTCAGGGCCCTTAATAAGTTGACAGTCAAAGATAAATTTCCCATCCCGGTTGTCGATGATTTGATGGATGAGCTAAATGGGGCTCAATTCTTCTCGACCTTCGCTCAGGCTACCACCAAATTCACATGAAAGAAGTAAACATTGCAAAGACTGCTTTCCGAACTCATGAAGGCCATTATGAGTTCCTGGTCATGCCCCATCCACTTTTCAGAGCCTTATGAACCACCTGCTCAAACCATATCTCAGAAAATTTGTCCTAGTTTTCCTTGATGACATCCTCATCTATAGTCGCACTTGGGCTACACATCTTCAGCGTGTAGATCTGCTCTCGCAACTACTCCGCAAGCATAAATTATTTGTCAAGATGTCCAAGTGTCCTTTTGGCATGGAATAAGTTGAGTATTTGGGCCACATTGTGGGGCGTGACGGTGTCAGGGTGGACCCCAAAAAGATCCAGGCAATGCAGGAGTGGCCTCAACCTAAGACCTTGAAGAGCCTGAGAGGATTTTTGGGTCTCACAGTCTACTATCGCAAATTTGTCTACAATTATGGTCGCATTGCTAGGCCCCTCACTCAACTCCTCAAGAAAAATTCATTCCTTTGGAATGATGAAGCACAACAGGCCTTTACAGCTCTCAAACATGCCATATGTTCCACTCCAGTCTTAGCACTACCCGACTTCACCAAATCTTTTGTGATAGAATGTGATGCTTTAGGTACGGGTATTGGGGCAGTCTTAATGCAGGAAGGTCGACCCTTGGCCTTCACGAGCCAACAACTAAGTGGGAAGAATCTAGGACAATCTATCTATGAGAAGGAGATGATGGCCATCTTACATGCAGTAGATACCTGGCGACCATACTTATTGGGGCACCGTTTCCAAATCCGCATAGACCATCAAAGCCTTAAATATTTTTTGGAGCAATGCCTATCCTCATCACAACAAAGTAAATGGCTCGCTAAAATGCTGGGATATGATTATGAGATAATTTACAAGAAAGGGCGTGAAAATATTGTAGTAGATGCATTATCCCACCAATTTGAGTAGGAAAGTACCCTGCTCGAAATTTCCCTTCCCATTCCAGAATGGATTGAAGAGGCTCGCAAGGAATGGTTTTCACATCCCTGGCTCTCCCAACTCATTAATCAATTGCAGGCGGATCCCAATTCCACAACAGGCTACTCGTGGCAGGATGAGATTCTTCGCTACAAGGACAAAGTTGTAATATCACCAACATCCACCCTCAAAAGCCGCATTTTGGCGGAGTTGCACTCATCGCCCACTGCAGGACATTCAGGCTTTCAGAAGACGTATGCTCGCACTCAAAGATCTTTTTTTTGGACAGGCATGAAAAAGGACATTCACTTTTGTAGCTGAATGTCACGTCTGTCAGCACCACAAAGGAGAAACAGTCAAATCCCCAAGCACATTATAGCCCTTGCCCATCCCGGCTTCAATCTGGATGGAGGTTTCTATGGATTTCATTATGGGTCTTCCAAAGTCAGGAAACAAGTCAATCATCATGGTGGTTGTGGACTGACTTTCTAAGTATGCTCATTTTTGCGCCTACTCCACCCTTTTACATCGACTTTGGTCACTCAATCTTTCATGGATCAGATCTTCAAATTGCATGGCATGCCCACTTTTATTATGTTTAATCGTGACCCGATCTTCACTAGTAACTTTTGGCAGGAACTCTTCCGGCTACAAGGTACCCAACTAAAACTCAGTACTTCCTATCATCCACAAACTAATGGTCAAACTGAAGTAGTCAACAAATGTCTAAAAACCTACCTTAGGTGTTTCACTTCAAAAAAGCAACACCTCTGGGTATAGTGGTTACTTCTAGTTGAATGGTGGTATAACACCAACTATCATGCCACCACCAAAATGACTCCATATGAAGCAGTTTATGGTCAACTCCCTCCTTTCCCTACTTCTTATATCAAGGGATGCTCGAAGGTACAAGCAGTGGATCAACCCCTACAAAACCGCACAACCATGCTGGCCCACCTTAGAGAGAATCTTCATCAAGCTCAAAACCACATGAAGCAACAGGTAGATCAACATCGCTCAGAACGCCAATTTCAAGAAGGGGATTAGGTATTTTTGAGGCTGCAACCATATAAGCAAACATAACTCAAAGACAAGGGTTGTCAGAAACTATCTTCAAAATTCTACGGATCATATCAAGTACTTCAACACATTGGAGAAGTTGCCTACAAGCTAGCTTTGCCACCCACTACAAAAATCCATCTAGTTTTCCATGTCTCATGCCTCAAGAAAGTGATTGGGAACAATTTCAGAATTCAAACCAGTCTACCTGAACTGGATGAAGAAGGGTCAATCTGGCTCCAACCTGAACAGGTTCTTGATACATGAGAAAGGCACCTACGTGGCCGCATGATCAAGGAAGTCCTCGTCAAGTGGAAAGACACCTCTCCGGAAGATGCAACCTGGGAACCAGCCACTACTCTTCAGCAGCTTTAGCCTTGAGGACAAGGCTATTCTTATGGGGGAGGGCATGTTAGGGTCCTACCCTAACCCCCTTATTTATGTAATAGGATCGAGTCATAGTTATAGTTAAGTAAAGAGTCAATAAAGCCCATATTAATAATTGTAAGTGGTTAACTCGCATTTATGAAGGGACCATAGTTAGTTGCAAATGGGCCATGGTATTAGATAGATGGTATTAATAAGAACCATGGTATTGCATGTATGAATCTCATATAAAGGATAGGGACTCCCCTCGAGGAGCATCGTGTCTTATTTTGTAATTGAGCTCTGCTCTATTGGAGGTTGCCCCCTCGAAGAGGCAAGTGAACATTGCTTTCTGAATAATAAAATACTTGCTGTTATCTCTCATTGTTCTATGTTCTGGGTATATTTCTCGCATATTTGGTATTTGTATCGTCTTGTAGGTTAAAGCGCATAACAAATTCAGCGATACAATGGGTTCAGGCAGTGAACAACAACAACAGTCCCAGAGTTGGAGCCTTCGTTTGGAACAAAGGAGCCACAAGGTCAAGAAAGGGCCACATAAACAAATTCCACGCCACAAGCTAGGATTGAGATGGGAGAGATGCCTACTCTGCAAGAAATTATCGCAGCAACAGAGGTGCCGGCACAACAGACGGTGGAGACAACGCCGGTAGCAACACAACCACCACCTGTAGAACACATGGAAGAAACAACAGAGCCACTAGAGGTCGAAATGACTTGACTCAGGGACGAGTCAATAAATTGTGGTCAGGCCTTGTTGGAGCCTTCGCTAATTTTGAAGAGTTTTGACCAACTGTAGGGCGGGAAAGGACAAATGGCAACAACGATTGGGTGGTGGAACGAGTAGTTGTGGAGGAATGATGGCGAGGTGGTAGTGGAAGGCAAAGGCAGCCGAGGGAGAACTAGTAGTCCAGGCAGCCGAGAAGGATATAAAAAGAGGAAGAACAAAAAGGAAGAGGTTGTTGTTTTTGGTTGTTGATTGTTGGTGTTGTGGTTGTGGTTGAACCCACTGGACGCTAAAGGATTTGGCTACTGAGGAGGTATGCAGACGTAGAAGTAGAAGCAAGAAGAGCTAGAGCCGAGGAACTGCATTGCGTCATAGATCTGACCCGAGCTACTGAGCCGGGTATTTTATGTATTATTTACGGTGAGATGTAGACTTATATTGTACTCTGTCTTGTTGATTTAAAGTAATTAGAGTTGATGATTATTGTGGAGTACTAAAGAAGGTATGTTTTTGGTAATTATTTCAGCATCTTTTCATTAGAACTTACAAACCTTTTGCATCATGAACTCGGAAAACGATAAGGAATTGTAATAAAACATGTGAGATTAATATGCAAGACGAAAACACTGACAATTGTCATTTCCTGATGCAGAAAGAAGGAAAAATGAGAAGGTGTTGTTCCAAAGGAAAGGACAAGGACGGGTTAACCACTGTCCCTTTGACGGGGAACCATATGCAAACAAGGCAAAGCAAATCAAAGCGAATCAGCCCTGGAAAGGAAGTGGAGACATCAGCTCGGTGCAGGAAATAAAAGAGATGACTGAGGACTAACGGTTCGGTGAATCCCTCAGGATCCTTGATCCTGAGGGATCGCTGTTTTATCTATTTCTGCACTTAGATATCTCCGCCTTCACCCTTATAAAAGGGGCAGCACTGTTAGCTCGAGGAGAGTTAGAATTTGTTATGTTTCATGTAATTTCCTTTAAGATCAAAACTTTGATCATCAAGTCACGTTAAGAACTGATCTATTGTAATTATGCTTTATGCATTAATACAAACTTGGTTACTATTTCATCTTTGAGTCTGGAATAACTTCAAGCGGTGTACCCCTGGAGGCTAAGGGCCCAGCCCTGGAGGACACTTGCTCCTGTACTATTACGTTTGGTTTACGTGTGGTTTGCTTATCAACGTTATTTGGTAATCTGATGTGTTTTGTAAGTTTACATCACATGCTTTGTTAAGTTTGATTTATTAAGGTTTCTAAAGACAAAACTATTGTATTGACTCTGCATCGTATCACTGTTCTTTTAGGTGTTGATATAATACTGCTAGTCTTTACATAATACTGTTGCTGTTTCATTACAGAGCCTTTGTGTTGTGCACTTGTTCATTAACATTGCGGAATTCATCTTGGAAGTTATGTTCTTTGTGATTGTTGGATCTATGAGCAATACTGTTCCATTTTGAAATGCAGTCGTACTCTTTCTAACTGAGATTGATAACTGGATCAGATTACTTTAAAGTGTGCCGTGTGTATATACGGTTTTCAAGCGTTGTTCTATAATTCATCATTAATCAGTGCTGTTCCATTTTGGTGTGTTATTCAATCCGCCTTTAAGAGTGAAGGATTGCCGTTTGATTCCTGTAGATTATGATTAGTGCATTTGATCTTATAGACTAAGGTGTTACTGCTTGTTAGACTTAGTTGTCGTTACAATTTCTTAACTATTGTTCAATTTCAGGTTTGCTATTCTATTTCTTAACTGCTGTTCCATTTCAGGTTTGATGTTCTATTTCTTAATTGTTGTTCCATTTCTTATCTGTCGTTTCATTTCCTATCATTTGTTATTTTGGTGTGAAGAACGATCTCAGGTTATAGTGAGCTTTGACATCTACTGTCCGGCTCCCAGATCCACGATCTGTTCTCTAGTTTCCTTTTCCATCAGTTTACAAAGGGATGGGTTATTGCTACCAAACCCTTGATTGATAAATTGCTTAGTTTTATGAATGTGTGGTTTAATATCTTAAAGTAGTTAGCTGTAAACAAGCATCTGTTTACTCTTGTATTTTCGAACACTGTGCTACTAGCATTACTCTGGCAAATGATAGCCTCAGACCGAGACACTCTTTGAAATAACAAAACGTTTCTGAATTGACATATTAATGTGAGGTAATTAGAGGTGAAAGAGACCCTTTTTATAGCTTGACATTTGGCGCCGTTGCCGGAGAAAGAGTGTAGCCTTTTTTTTTTTTTTTTTAGAGTAGTGTACGAACCTGCTAGGGAAGAATTGGGTTTTAAAAATGGAAGGTAAGAACCTATGTGTGGAGCATGTAACAACCTTGCTCCTCTGCCCGCTTTCCTATAGATTTGCTACTGTTTTGTTTGGGTAGAATTTAGTAGTTAATTTGTGTGCATGACTAAGCAGAAAAAGCCAGAAAAGAATTCCAAACCTCTACCCAAGCCAGAAAAATCTAAGGGGCCGGTGACCTTTGGCCGACCAACCTTCATAGACGAAATCTTCAAGAAAGCAGAATCTCAGCCCTCAATAGGACCCAAAAAAGTTATTTCTAGGCAGCTTATTAGTTCCCTTCAAGCCACATGATCACCATCTGTAGCCTTTGCTGAGGTGCATAGTCAAACTGAAGAGCAGGACTTTCATGAAATCGAAAATTCTACTCCAGAACTATTGCAGGAAGGGAATTTCAGTAATCTTTGTGAAGGAGGAGGAGAGATAGGGGAAACTGAGGAACCGAGATCTCCTCTTGAGACAACTCAGCCATTGAACAACCCAGACAAGGGAAGTGCTACAAAAATCATCTTTGAAGAAACTCAATCTCCTCAGACATTAGGCACTCTCATTATCCCAGATAGAGGAAGTGCTATTAAAACTATTCTTGTTAAATCCATTCCCCCTCAACCTAGGAATGCCCTCCTAGATATCCCAGAAGGTTATTGGCATATATTCGACCAAATGGCTCAAAACCAGCCAAACACCCAAACCTCTACATTACAATACCCCATAGTGGATTCTACAACAAATGTGCATATGAAAGCAATCCCTCTTCAACATATCCCTACATTCCACGGTCTTATATCAGAGGACCCGGATGCATTTCTATTTGAATTCGATGTGCTGTGTAGGGGATATGATTACACCATCGACCCCCAGAAACTGAAACTGTTTCCCTCTACATTAAAAGGGGTTGCTTTAAGATGGTTTATGGGATTAGGTGGCGAGGTTATAAATAACTGGGATCAAATGAAAGAATCTTTTCTAAAAAATATCAGGACTATTGCAGGTCTAAAGAACTGAAGGACAAAATATTCCAGATGATAGCTAGACCAAACGAAACATTAGAGGAGTATGTGGAACGTTTCCAGTATAATCTTCAAATATCTCCTTATGCATCACTGCCTTTACCTAATAATGTGTTAAAAATAGCATTAATAAGGGGCATGAAGGAAGAACGGATTGAAACATTAAACATTATGGGAAAATGAGATATTTATCAAGAAAGTTTTGCTGACATTATTGATTTGTGTATCAGGAGCTCGAGAGGCAGCACAAGAGTAAAACCGGTAGAACATGATCGGTTGGTAAGAGATAATAAAATTTCGACAGAAGGAGTAACACATGTAGAAATTGGAAATTTATTGGAAAATTTTAAAATTGATATACTAGGGACACTAACTACACAACTTGATATTATGCAGGCCAAACAGAAGCAAACGGAGGCAGAACAGAATTTGGCAATCTTCTATCCCTGATGCAGGAAAAAGCATAGCTATAAGGAGTGTCCATTAGATGCAGTCCAAACATACGCCATCTGCACAAAAGATCACCTTACGGAAAGCTGTCCCTCACTTCCTGGATTAAAAGCAGTATATAAGGAAGCAGAAGAAGATCCAGAATCAATGTATTTGCTCAATCAGCGCCGTCAATGGCAGCCACGACAATTTGGTATGTTTCCAGACCCAACTTCTTCTTTTCAGCCTCCGCAGTATAATGCTCAACAATATAATATGTGGCAAAGTCAATTTCAATCCCTGTTTGCAAACTGGTCACCACAGTGGTTTCCTTCCTCAACCCTGTGGCTGAATCAGGGAAGCCAACCTGCCAAATCTTCCTTACATCCCACCATATTGGCAAAGTAATGCATACCCACCACAATGGACTCCCCCTACTTCACAAAGTTCAACCTGGCAGACAAACTGGCAGAGACCAATGCATTAGCCAGTAGGAACCATTATGCTCCCTCAACCTACACTGCCAGCCTTACAACAAAATCCCCAGTCTAATCTGAGACTGCAACTCCCAGTCCAACCCAACCCCAATCCAAATAACAGATTGGTCCAATCTGTCCAAATCACAGAAACACCAGAAATAGGAGTCGATCTGAGGGAGTGTAATGATCTTCAGTTAAGATCTGGGCGTATTATAAACCGAGGGAGATAAGACAGTTCAGGTTGAAAATCAGTTACCCAGAGAACATCTGTCACAAGAAGAGGATGTGAATAAATAGGAAACTCATAATCAAGCAACCACATCCTCTCCCCCGTTCCTAGAACGATTAGTCATACCTCAACCTATACAATATCCTGATTTTGACATTCTAGGAGAATTACAAAATTTGTACATAAAAATTCCATTCCTCCAAGCCATTCAAGACATCTCGATTGCGTGCCAAAAACTATCAAAGAATTGTGTATAAAGAAACCAAGGAGGAATATAACAAATAATCCAAGAGTCCAAGTAGTTGACACTCTATCTTACTTATTATCAGGAAAAGAAACACCCATTAAATACGAAGACCCAGGAAATTCAATAGTAACTATGAAAATTTATGCTCAGACCCTTTCCAATGCCTTAGTTGATCTAGGAGCTGCAATCAATATCTTAAAAACCACTACTTGCCAAAAGCTAGGCATTACATCTGTAGAACCCACCTCTACCTTGCTAGAATTGGCTGACCGATCTGTGGTTAGGCTAGAGGGCACACTACATGATGTCATGGTCTCTGTTGACTCCTGGGAATATCCAACTGATTTTCTGATAATAAATCCCAAAACCCGACTTGATGGACATCCATTGATTTTAGGTAGACCTTGGCTTGCCATTGCCGATGCCTATATTGGCTGTCGGCAAGGAAATATGACCATAACCAAAGGAGCAGATATCAAGAACTTAGTTCTATATCCTCCAGCGCAGCTAAGTGTCACAATAGTCAAAACTAATAGGCATCCTGTATCATACCTTACTGATAACATTAGATCTCCATTAACTATACAAGAGGCACTTGATTTCAAAGACCAAACAGAAGACGATGCCATTAATAATTTCATTAGTCAAACTAAACTCACATCCCGCACTCAATGTCACATGATAAAAGCAGCATTTGATAGTGAATAAGAAGAAGATCCTCTTAAAGATACACATGATCATACAATCCCTGTTACCTCTGTTGCAAATAGTAAAATTGTGGAACTTGAACCGGGAAAAACCTTAAACATTAATGCCAACCTCACATCCGAACAAGAAATGAAGCTCATCCATGTGTTAAGGAAATATAAAGAAGCATTTGCATGGGACTACCCTGATATGAAAGGAATTGACCCCCAGTTATGTACACACCACATTTATATAAAAAAAGATGCGAGACTTGTTCGTCAGCCTTAGAGGAGACTAAATCCTCATCTAAAAGATGCGGTAAAAGCTGAACTTAAAAAACTTTTAGATGTCAATTTCATCTATCCTATCTCTGATAGTAAATGGGTCTCTCCGCTTGTGGTGGTACCAAAAAAGAATGGGAAATGGAGAATCTGTGTGGACTACAGAGAGGTAAATAAAGCAACACAAAAAGACCACTTCCCTCTCCCATTCATCGACCAAATATTAGACACTTTGGCAGGGAAGAAATTTTTTTCTTTCCTAGATGGCTTCAGTGGTACAATTAGATTCAGATTGCCCTTGAAGACCAAGACAAAACTACTTTTACTTGTCCTTGGGGAACATTTGCCTACCGAGTTCTACCTTTTGGCTTATGCAATGCTCTTGCCACATTCTAAAGGGCTATCCTCAGCATTTTTGTAGACTTAATAAATGAAGCACTTGAAGTATATATGGATGAATTTACACCATACGGAGATGATTTCGATCCAGCATTAGATACACTAGAAAAAGTCCTACAACGCTGCATTGCTACCAGGGTTTGTTTAAGCCATGAAAAATGTTATATGATGATGACTGAAGGACTTATCCTAGGACACTATATTTCAGCAGCTGACATTCAGGTAGACCCAGCCAAAATCCAAATAATTTTGCTTATTCCTACTCCTACCACTCAAACGGAGGTACGCAATTTTCTTGGATTTTTCTGGTTATTATAGGAGGTTTATAGAACATTATTCGCATATTGCTGCACCTTTGCATGCACTAACTGGTAACATTGATTTTCTTTGGACAGAAAAATGTGAGCATGCTTTCAAGGATCTGAAGAAGCTCGTGTCCACAGCCCCAGTTCTTCGAAGACCAAATTGGGATTTGCCATTTCAGATATCATCTGATGCCTCAGATACAACCATTGGAGCAGCCCTTGGACAAGAAGAGGATAAAAAACCATATGCAAATTATTACATCAGCAAAAATTTATCCCCTACTGAATTAAACTACGTTGTTATTGAAAAAGAATTTCTAGCTGTAATACATGCTGTCAATAAGTTCAGACATTATATCACTGGATATCTTGTTATCTTGTACACAGATCATTCTACCATAAAATATTTAGCAAACAAGCTTATCACAAATGGCAGAATAACTAGATGGCTGATTTTATTGTAGGAATTTGATATTACAATCAAGGATCGACCTGGAAAAGAAAATCTTGTAGCCGATTTTCTCTCAAGAATGCCAAATCCAATCGTTGCAGCAGTAGTTGAAAATCAATTTTCGGACGAGCATCTGTTTGTTGGGGCTGTTCAAACACCCTGGTATGCTGATGTTGCTAATTACCTAGCAGTAGGTAAACTACCAAAGCATCTAACCCCCAATGAGCAGAAACAGATTGTTTAGCGAAGTGCTCGATTTTCTTGGATTGGGGGCTATTTGTTCCACACAGGAGCAGACATGCATATAAGGAGATGCATTCGAGAAGATGAAATCTTTGACATTTTAAAAGCCTGCCATGATGGACCATGTGGTGGACATTTCGCCGATCGCAGGACTGGACATAAAGTGCTGCAAACAGGGTATTATTGGCCCACGATTTTCAAAGATGCAAAGAAATTTGTCCAAGCCTGTGACAGTTGCTAGAGAGCAGGACACCCTGGTCAGTCTGATGAGATGCCTCTGAAACCACAGCTAGTCAAACCATTCGAGCGATGGGTTCTTGATTTCATTGGACCAATTAACCCATCATCAAACCATAAAACATATATTTTGGTGGCAACAAAATATGTCACCAAGTGGGTTGAAGCAGAGGCATTGCCAAGAGCTACAAAGGATTTTGTCATACAGTTCCTGTTCCATCTATTTGTATGTTATGGCCTTCCAAGAAAGATAATTACAGACGGTGGACCACAGTTTGCTGGGAACAAAATAGCTGCAACACTCAACAATTATCATGTCCAGCATAAAATCACTACTCCATACCACCCACAGGCAAATGGGCAGGTAGAAAACAACAATAAAATAATGGAAGCAATCCTAACAAAAACCATTGTGTCACATAGAGGTGATTGGGCTGCCAGACTACCCGAAGCACTGTGGGCTTATAGAACAACATGGATAAGTACCACTGGTTACTCACCTTATCAATTAGTGTTTGGAAAACAACCCATTTTCCCCATAGAATTCGAAATCCAAACATTGCGAACAACACAGGAATTTGGCTTCGATATAACCGAGGCACATATTAATCGATTACAGAAAATCAATGAGCTGGATGAAATTAGGCTCTCTGCACTTCAAAACATGGCCCTGATCTAGCAGCAACAAGCCAAATGGCATGATGCTCTCATTAAAAATAAAGTCTTCCATGAAGGAGACTGGGCACTTTTGTACGACTCCAGGTTTCAAGACTTCCCCGGGAAACTCCAGACTCGTTGGTTGGGACCATACGAAATCCAGAAGGTACATGACAATGGTACCCTTACTCTAATCACTATTGATGGTTCTGGATATGCCTTCAAGGCAAATGGCCACCGAGTTCGTCTTTATCGCAAACCACTCACTCGGGAGTCCTTCTGCCAGCAGCTACGCCGAGACTTTGATATGGAAATTTTGGGGGAGGGAGAGAAGTCTTCCTCACTTGTAATTCATTAAGAAATTTATTTCTTTTTACAGTTTGTACATAATTTCTTTTCTTTTGTTGAATCATTTTTGTACATATTGTTGAATCAACGTTTTGCCGTTACTATTTTTTGCTATTCCTTTTCTCAAAAGGATAGCATTTTCTTCCGGTTGTTCATTTTTCAAAAGAACAACACCCTTTGGATCAACCTTCATTTTGTTGTAATTTTGTTCCTTTTCTTTATTTCTGTGTTCTGCTGTTCCTTTTCCAAAGGAACAACATTTTCGTGTTCTGCTGTTCCTTTTCCAAAGGAACAACATTTTCGGTTTCTGCTATTCCTTTTTCAAAGGAACAACATTTTCAGTTTTTGTTGTTCCTTTTTGAAAGGAACGACATTTGCGTTTTCTGTTGTTTCCTTTTCCAAAGGAACGACATTTGTTTGCTTTGCTGTTCATTTTCCAAAGGAACAACATTTTCGATTTCTGTTGTTCATTTTCCAAAGGAACGACATTTGTGTGTTTTGTTGTTCCTTTTCCAAAGGAACATCGTTTTCGATTTCTATTGTTCCTTTTCCAAAGGAACAACATTTGTGTGTTTTGCTGTTCCTTTTCCAAAAGAACAACGTTTTCGATTTTTGCTGTTCATTTTTCAAATGAACGACATTTGTGTTTTTTTTTGTTTCCTTTTCTAAAGGAACAACATTTTTGGTCTTTTGTTGTTCCTTTTTCCAAAAGGAACACCACTTGCATTCTTTTGCTCTCCCTTTTTGAAACAGCTTATTCCCCTTGCAGTTCTAAATTAAGGATGCTTATTGTTCATGTTCTTTCAAGTCTTTTAGAATACAACTATGCACTTATGCAATGGTTACAAAATCACAACATACTAAAATCAGTGAATCATAAAATCACTATCTTTATAAGAAATTGCTCTGAATTGGTAAGAGGACAGAAGGAAGGACACGCTTATTCATTATCTTTTGCTGTCATTGTTCTACTAATTCTGCTATGATTGGTTATCTTTATCATGTTGGTCCCTTTTAATCCTCTTTGATTATTATTCAGGAATAAGAGCAAAGGGTTTATATCTTCACATTGAGATGTTAAGACTTCTTCCACCATTCCTACTCTTAAGGAGTGTTGAACTACCCTTTGTGTATAAATAGGGAAAGTACTTTATGAAAAAGAAAGAAAAAAGAGAGAACAATGATGTCTTAATGACTTATAAGTTGTCAAATGCAAGATAGGGGGTCTCATCAAGAGCCAACCTACCATGATCATGAGGACGAAAGCGAAGTGGCATTCCCGCTATGGCCACCACACCAGGGATATGGTCCAAAAGGTATATCAAATAAAGAACCCTTGGAACAGGAGGTCTCATCATGAGCTGGCTTGCCCACCTTTCGCTCCTTCCTCGTGAATGGCATTATGGCTAACTGGTCACCAAGCCAGCATAATGGCCTACATTTTGACATCACACAACATTTTCTAAGCATACACAAAGGATCATGGTTCCATGGGTGAAATAAACAACTCTGCTAAGGTTATGGACACCTGTCGGCAATAAAGCATTGTTAATGGTATTGAACTCATTTACACCAATAGGTAGTTATTAGCAACCTTCTGTTTCTTATGCCTTAGTAATCAATCATATATTATTTCCCAAACCATACAACGCCTGTACATCTATTATCACCAATCATGACAGAACAATTAACAATGACCGCATGAGACTCCGTATCCACGACAGATGTCCTATCCCCAGCCTCGCATCATATCACTGTAGTCTCTTACTTATTAAGCGACCCAACTCTATGCCTCGATTTCGGTAATTTGCTACTTTTGTAAACATGATATATTGCCATACGCTGTTCCTTAAGGACTCTGTTTCAGAACGGGCGCCGCTCCTTTATTTGACGGCCGGGACGGCCTATCACATTGCGGGGGGGGGAGGTTAACCTCATCATTCCGTGGATTAGATGTCATATCACTATTCGGGAAGCTATGTACTCGGGTATAACACGGCTCAACAGTATACTATTTTTTATTCTTCTGCATGACTTGTTGTTCATAAGCCATTTCCATTGTATACTCTGCAACATTAGATTTTGAGCGAGTCTTGCGTTTGTCAGCCTCTCTATGTTTCAACAGCGTGAACAACTGCCGTTCCATTGAGAGTTTACAGTGAAACCATAAACATGGGAGGAAGATCGATTCCGAGAGAACCGCAGGTGTTAACAATCTTTGCTACTGCCCGAAATCCTGGCAAGAGCAGGGTGGTTGACTTATCTCAACTGCTTACAGGAATCCAACGAGACTGTAGCAATTGAATTCTTGCAAAACTTGCAAGAGGATCACTCCATAGTGAGGGGGAGACGCATATCAGTCACCAATGAAATAATCGCAGAAGTCTCGGGACTGCCAGCTGTTGGACCTATATGGATGTTAAAAAAGGAGAGATTGCAGAAGATCATAGAAATCTTCCAGGAGAAGGCCAGAGCCTGACAATTAGAGGAAAGGGGGTTCTGCCAGCAGTATTAGGAGAGCCATGGGCGAAATTGGCGAAGACCATTCAAAGCTACATCACCCGTGAAGGCAAAAAAGATGTGGTAAGACCACGACATCTTAAACTCTTAGCTGTACTAAAGCAAAAATGCTCTGTAAATTTACCTGCATTTTTTATTCATTACTTCATGACGTCGCACGGAGCATAAAAAAGGCACAACATGTAGAGTCAGTTGTTAGTCATCATGGGTTGATTCGGTTAATAGTCAGCCATAGCCTTACCCAACAACAGAGCAGCTGGGAAGAGCTAATTGCCATGATGAATGGAGGATTAACCACACCATCCCCAAAACGTAAACATGCCACCAGTACACCTGAGCGTCCAGAAAAACGAAGGAAATTGGTCCGGCTAGCACGACTACGAGGGAGGCTGGAGAAGCCCCAAGGAAACACCAGCCAATCAGTAGAGATAGAAGATGAGAAACCCCCATGATTAGAAGGGGAAGACAATGAGAAAGGAATGCAGGAAGAAGAGGAAGGAGAAATGGAAGAAGAAGCCGAGCAATCTGAGTAGGAGGAGGAAATGGAACAGCAGGAAGGTACCCCATTGCAGGACCCATTGGGAGAAGATGAATTGACCAAAGTTTTGGCCAATATGGGCGAATATGACCAACCTTCCAGTCCTTTAGATCTCCATGCCGAAGAGGAACCTCAAAGGGGAAATGCACCTGAAGAATCACATGCAGAGGAGGTAGAAGAAGAGAATCTGCCTGTTCATGATGAAAATATGACAGGAGATGCTGAACAGGAATAATTCGTTCCTAGCCAGACGGCACTAGAAGAAATTCTGGAGGAGAGGGGGGCAGAAAAGGAAGTCACCCAAGAAATAGCAGAATCAGTTAGGGTTCTTGCCCCGGAACAACTAGAGTAGAGAAACGAAGAAGCACCCCAGAGAGAAAATCAGGGAATTAGTCACAGTCTAGGCTGCAGTGAACAACCTGCTGTTCCTTCTAAGGAAATTGAGGAAATTAAGGAATTGCGAAAGGAACAACAGAGACTAATGAATATAATAATTCAGCTCCACCATCAGATTAGGATTCAAAAAGCAAGGAAAAGGGTAAAAAGGACTTCGGGAAGGAAAAATGCAACCACTCCAGCAAAACCCCTCAAGACAAAGGGTCGAAGGACCAAAGTCCATCCTGTTGTTCAAAACCCTGTCGAAAACCAGGCTACTGTTCCAAATGATGCTGAGGAACAGACTGTTGTTCCAATTAAAAAGGAACAGAAATGGACTGATATCCACGTTAAGATAGAAATGGATGATATGTTGACCCGCGATAAGGAAATTCAAACGGAGACACCACCTTTGGGAGTAATAAGAGTCATGAACTCAAAACAATGCAATAGGAAATTTCAGGTAAAACTCCCGGCCTCCACTGCCGCATGGAAAAGAGATCCGGAAACGGTAACCCTACGAAAGGGTTTGAAGCAAGCTCAACAAGCAGCAGAAAAGCTTATAGAGCAAACGGTCCCTCGAGAAAAGTATGAAGAGCTACAACAACAACTTAGGAACTTCAATCTATTCGAAAGCCAGGCCTTTGAAGGGTGGCGAAGGGAAGAAGAAAAAGTCGTGAAGGTAACTCGTAGGTTAAATATAGTTATCAAGCAGATGGATACCTATGTTCTTTATACAATGACGTCTTAGCATGTAGAGCCCCTGCTAAGAATTATGCCTTGTTTTAAATGGAACTCTATTTGCAATTGAAAATAAAGGCTGTTAAAGCAGGTGCTCCCATACAAATTAACACCATCGATGATTTTATAAACTGTTGTAAGTACTACAGGGTAAAAGTTCAAAGACTACTGTGTGAGTTTTATTTACATAACCTTGTATTAAACCAGGAGACCGAGCTGAACCCTGGCCCTTTTTTTGGGGATATTCAATTACAAGCATTTATTTCATTTGGGGTTAATCAAATTAAATATCTTAAAGCCTATAATGCTTTCCAAAGACAAGAAAACAGATTAGATTTGTGGATAAGAGCTGAGCCTAGGGATCCAGTACAGTTGTAGAGAAAACATAGAAACCTCATGAAGGCTCCAGGTGTAATTGAAGCATTGTGACCCATGCATGAGGCAATCATTCGACAGGGATTAGAATACTTTTTATCTATCAAAGACCCTGCCATTGATGTGGCTAAATTTCGGTATCAGATCTCTAGTCCGAAAATCCAGCTCAGGGAACCATTTAAGTATAAAAATTTTAAATTAGCCGCCAACCGCTTGCACCTCTATTGCGAAATCATTTTGAGGGCAGGGCCATCTTGGTTAGGATATAGGTTCCGGAGTCTAATTATTTGGCACCCTGCACCCAGATACCAAGCCCTGTATGAGATGCCTGAGGGTCAGACATGCCATTTCTTTGAACACCTAGTTATGCATCATTGCTGTAGGCCTTCACATGAGATTCCATCTCCAGCCTACTCACTCATTGCCTTACATGTCAACTACAATGTTTTCATGAGGGCATGAAAAAGGGTAAGCAGGGGGGGTGTGTGGAGTACTAAAGAAGGTATGTTTTTGGTAATTATTTCAGCATCTTTTCATTAGAACTTACAAATCTTTGCATCATGAACTTGGAAAATGATAAGGAATTGTAATAAAACATGTGAGATTAATATGCAAGATGAAAACACTGACAATTGTCATTTCTTGATGTAGAAAGAAGGAAAAACGAGAAGCTGATGTTCCAAAGGAAAGGACAAGGACTGGTTAACTGCTGTCCCTTTGACGGGGCACCATATGCAAACAAGGCAAAGCAAATCAAAGCGAATCAACCCTGGAAAGGAAGTGGAGATATCGGCTTGGCACAGGAAAGAAAAGAGATGATTGAGGACTAACGGTTCGGCGAATCCCTCAGGATCCTTGATCTTGAGGGATCGCTGTTTTATCTATTTCTGCACTTAGATATCTCCGCCTTCACCCTTATAAAAGGGGAAGCATTGTTAGCTCGAGGAGAGTTAGAATTTGTTATGTTTCATGTAATTTACTTTAAGATCAAAATTTTGATCATCGAGTCATGTTAAGAATTGATCTATTGTAATTCCGCTTTATGCATTAATACAAACTTGGTTACTATTTCATCTTTGAGTTTGGAATAACTTCAAGCGGTGTACCCCTGGAGGCTAAGGGCCCGACCCTGGAGGACACTTGCTCCTGTACTATTACGTTTGGTTTATGCGTGGTTTGCTTATCGACGTTATTTGGTAATCTGATGTGTTTTGTAAGTTTACATCACATGCTCTGTTATGTTTGATTTATTAAGGTTTCTAAAGGCAGAACTATTGTATTGACTTTGCATCATATCACTGTTCTTTTAGGTGTTGATATAATACTGCTAGTCTTTATAGAATACTGTTGTTGTTTCATTACAGAGCCTTTGTGTTATGCACTTGTTCATTAACATTATGGAATCTATCTTGGAAGTTATGTTCTTTGCGATTGTTGGATCTATGAGAAATGCTGTTCCATTTTGAAATGCAGTCGTACTCTTTCTAACTGAGATTGATAACTGGATCAGATTACTATTAAAGTGTGCCATGTGTATATATGGTTTTCAAGCGCTGTTCTATAATTCATCATTAATAAGTGCTGTTCCATTTTGGTGTGTTATTCAATCCGCCTTCAGAGTGAAGGATTTCCGTTTGATTCCTGTAGATTATGATTAGTGCATTTGATCTTATAGACTAAGGTGTTACTGCTTGTTAGACTTAGTTGTCGTTACAATTTCTTAACTGTTGTTCCATTTCAGGTTTGTTGTTCTATTTCCTAACTGTTGTTCCAATTCAGGTTTGCTGTTCTATTTCTTAATTGCTGTTCCATTTCTTATCTGCCGTTTCATTTCCTTCATTTGTTATTTTGGTGTGAAGAATGATCTTAGGCTATAGTGAGCATTGACATCTACTGTCCAGCTTCCAGATCCACGATATGTTCTCTGGTTTCCTTTTCCATCAGTTTACAAAGGGATGGGTTATTGCTACCGAACCCTTGACTGATAAATTGCTTAGTTTTCTGAATGTGCGGTTTAATCTCTTGAAGTAGTTAGTTGTAAACAAGCATTCGTTTACTCTTGTATTTTCGAACATTGTGCTACTAGCATTACTCTGGCAAATGATAGCCTCAGACTGAGACACTCTTTGAAATAACAAAACGTTCCCGGATTGACATATTAATGTGAGGTAATTAGAGGTGAAAGAGACCCTTTTCATAGCTTGATAGTTATCAAGACTCATAACGCATTGCGCATCATGTTTTGTGGGCTTATTAAAATTTTAAATAGTCTACTTGTTGCATGAAGATGGTGATTGCTAGATTGGTACTAGAATGTTGTTAGTCCTGTGGTATTTATGATGGATCCTTGTGTACGAGATTAGGGTACCTTTATCTCTGTTGCATGTATTATGGATGCATATGTGTATGATCGCCTGTGTTCAACTGATATCCTCTCGACTCCATGCTGAACCCTCCTCCCTTTTGTCGCGACGTGCTTCAGGTGAGACTCCTTGCCCTTCTGGGTGAGGTGAAAATCCTAGTGCTGTCCTAGACTATAGCGGACCACTGTTGGCCCTCCATGCCTGAACATGGGGTCTTTTCCCTGATGACTCTTTCGAGCCAACAATTGATGATTTCATTCCAAGGCTTCTTTATTAAACAAAAAAATAAATGATGGCCATTTATCAAAATCTTGACTTTATTTCTTTGGTCTCGCCTCCATTTCACTTAAATGAGACATTGATGGTTTTAAGGTTCCATGGCTTGGGACTTCACATGAGAATGTCACTACATTCACCAAAGATTTCGTAAGCTTCTTCAAATCTTGTTTTACCTTTTAGCAAGAGAAGAGGGTACACTCAAAAGAGCTTGTGTGGAAGCTTATATTAATTTATGTTGTGAAAGTAAAGCCTTGAGGAAAAAATCAAAACAAAATTTATTTGTGTGAATGATTGTGTCTCTAATTTATGCTTGGCTTTTCTATGTGTATTAGAGAGTTGTCATCCATATTAATTGTTGTTATCTAAATTGGTGCACCCTCTTAAACTTACTTTTAAATTGTAGGGCCCGTTGTTGAAAAAATGTTGCATTTAAGCTAGGTGGTGCATTTGAATTCACAAGTGGCTAGTATATGTTTATGTAAATCATGGAGAAACACAAAACTAATAGAATCTCAATCTAAACTCAAAAGTCACATATGCACCCCAGCTCTCCCCTTTGATACTCCCCTCCCTACAACCTAAGGTCTCGTCTTTCCACACCCCAGGATGGAAAATCCCCATCTGAACTGGGCCTATTACCCTCCCCTCCGCCCCATAAGCCCATCTGTGGCCGAAAATCACACCTATCCAAAGCTATTCTGATAGCAGGGGTAGAAGTTGCCTCTGGAAGACAAGCCTTTCTTGACCAGGTACTTAGAGCTTCGAACACCCATGCACATTTGCCCCCATGAAGTGGCTCTCGTTCAACTACAGGGGCATGGCTATCTCACCCAAAAAACTAGCCCTTAGAAGAATCTATGAATCTGAGTCTTTAAACATCATTTTTCCACAAGAAACCTTGGAAGAAGCTAACCTTATATCCCATACACTCAGCTCCCTGAAGCCTGGCTGGATATTTCAATCCTTGGATGTAGTTGGGCATTCAGGCGATTTGGCCTTGGGATATAACCCTCGCACCATAAACCTGAGGACCTCCTAGGGAGGGGACGACTTCATCAGTATGGATATTTTTTCATTTGAGTTGGGAATGGACCTCCACATTATTAATATATATGGACCATATCACAATAGAGAGGCCTACTGGAATCGATTTCTCAACTTATCAATCATGTCCTCGGAAAATCTCATCATCGGAGGTGATCTAAACTTCTCCATTGGATATGGAGAATCCTGGGGGGCCAATGCACAAGTGGACAGGCTCATTGAAACTATGGAGATGTTGCTAGAACAACATCATCTAACGGACATCCCAATGATCAAGCCCCTTCCCATTTGGAGAAATCGAAGAATAGGTGAAGCTGCATTGGCTAGAAGGCTGGACAGATTCCTGATCAAGAACTCTCTGATTCAAAAGCTATCCCTCTACAGACAATGGGTGGGATTAGATGGGATATCGGACCATTGCCCCATATTCATCGAAATCTTGGGTCCACAAAAAAAACCAGGGGCACCCTTCAAATTCAACTCCACCTGGTTAAAAGACCCATCCTACATCCAAATGATTAATGACTTATGGCGACTCCATCCGCCATCCAGAGGCAAAACTTGGGCTAAAGGGTTTTGTTGCAACCTCAGAATGCTCAAAAAACTCTCTATTAAATGGGCTAAGGAAAAAACCAAGAGGGATGATAATACCCTCACTTTAGTGGAGCAAACTTTAGCTTCACTACAGGACGATCATAACAGAGGTTTTGCAATTGCTAATGCCAAGGCTCAGCTAATTGAACACGAAAATCAAAAGATCAAAATTCTAAAGGATCGGGAAGAAACTTGGTGACTCCGAAGCCGAGCAATCTGGTTACAAGCAAGGGATGAAAACACAAATTTTTTCCAAAATTATGCAAAAGGAAGGAAAATCTCCAATACTATCTAGCATATGCCTAAGGAAGATGGAAGCATAACAACTACCTTTAGACAACTCTCATAGCTGGGGAATTCACACTTCAGACATCTCTTCATGGCTCCTCGAGAGGCAACCATTGCTAAAATTGTCCAAATTGCAGGGCACTTCCCCATATTTGTGGATGAGGACTTGATCAAGGATCTCATTTCCCCAGTCACACAAGCAGAACTAGAAGGAACGCTAAAATGATTCAAGAAAGACAAGAGTCGAAGGTTGGATGGATGGACTATTGAATTCTCCCTTGCCTTTTATGAACTCATTGGACTTGATCTGCTTAAGGTGGTGGAAGAATGCAAATCAATTAAGCATATGGATGAGGCCATCAACTCTACTTTCATTGCATTAATCCCTAAATCTGACTCCCTTCCATCTTTCAATGACTTTCGGCCTATCTCCCTCTATAACTGCTTGTACAAAATCATAGCCAAGATCATTGCAAATCGGCTCTGTCCCATCCTGTCTAGACACATCTCCTACAAACAATTTGCCTTTCTTCAGAACAAACAAATACATGAAGTTGTTGGAACTGCACAAGAAGCCCTACACTCTATTTATCACAAAAATATCAAAGGAGTCATTCTCAAAATTGATCTTGCCAAAGCTTTTGATAAAGTCAGTTGGCTTTATATCAAAATGATCCTCACCCCTCTGGGCTTTCCTCCTCCCTTCATCAACTAGATCATGTGTTGTATTAACTCGGCATCCTTTAGTGTCCTCATTAATGGCTATGCCTTGCATTTCTTTCATGCTGAGAGAGGTCTTCGGCAAGGATGCCCTCTTTCCCCACTTCTCTTCCTGATTGTTATGGAGGGCCTCGACAAACTCATTGCAACAATCAAGAGGGAGGGACGATTACATGGGATTCAAATGAATGACCTCTGCCACCTCACCCATCTACTCTTTGTTGATGATGTCTTTATTTTCCTCGATGGCAGCCTATGGGACTCATCTACTTTCCATGACATTCTTAAAATCTTTTCAAAATCCACCGGCATGGAAGCCAATCATACCAAATCCACCATGACTCTCTCATATACAACCCCCAGGAAGCCAAAATTGCACACCAATTTTTTCCCTTCCAACAGCATCACTTGGAGGATGGCTTAAAGTACCTAGGTTTCTAGCTTAAGCCTCATTGCTACCACATTGTGGATTGAATTTGGCTTGTAATTAAGATCGAGAAGAGGTTGAAAAACAGGAACCATCAATTTCTCTCGAGGGCAAGTTGACTTGTCCTCATAAAATCCATCTTGGAAGCCACCCCTGTATACTGGATGACGTTGGCTTGGATCCCTAAATGAATTCTTGCCCTCATACAAAAGATTTGCTGCAGATTCCTTTGGAATGGATACAAAGAGGGCAAGCCCCATGCATGGGTCGGTTGGAAACAGATCACTCTACCAAAACAATGGGGACGGTGGGGCTTAAAAGACCTCTCAGCATTTGCACATGCACTAGCAGCTAAGATGGGATGGTCCTTGCTTACTTCACAAAACCTCTGGACCGAAGTTACATATCACAAATACATCTCGCCACAACATCTCATGGATTGGATTCGCATCCCAAGCTGGCCTTGTACAGGGATATCTATTATTTGGAAATCCATCCTTCATTCTATGCCCAACATCCGAGAGGGTCTTGCTTGGAAAATCAATGAAGGCAATATGGCTCGAATAGGCATGGATCCATGGTCCGGTGGGGGCAACATGCACCAAATACCTCCAGACCTCATACATTACCTAAACTAGAGGCACATTAAGGTGATCGGCCAGATTTCAGACATGGAGAACAACTCCATTTTTTAACAAGCTTAGTTATCTGCACGACACTAGAGCATTCCTGATCACTGGCACCATAGTTGGAAAGGTTATATAAATTCCCTCAATGAAGCACATGTTCGCATAAAGGAGGGACTTGACGAGCTCATATGGATCCCGACTGAACATAGGAAATACTACCCCAAAGCGAGATATCCAAACCTACTAATGGATCGTAAACCACTTGCTCTCCTGGATTGGTGGGGAAAAATCTAGAAGCTCAAAGCACCCCCACGAGCTAGACTCTTTATGTGGAATGTGCTCAAGAACAAGACACCTGCCAGAGAAAATCTTATGCGCATATCACAATTTGGGCCGTATTGGTGTGTCCTCTGTACACAGGTGGAGGAGACTAATGAACACCTATTTTTAACATGCCCTCTCAATGTTCAGCTGTGGCAACAAGTAATACACCTCCTCTCCAAGCAGCGCAGATGGCACGACCTCTCGATCCCTGAAGCATGGAACAATTGGAATGTTGAGCACATGGACAACAAGTCTCGGTGCTTACCCCTCCTCATTTGCCGGAAGATCTGGCTGACCAGAAACAACATCATTTTTAAAGGATCTCCGACATGATGGCCATTCATTACAACAAAGATTGTTTCTGCATATCATGAAATCCCCGAGGAAAAACAAACTACTACATCTTGACCACATGCCCCCGAAATTATAGATTGATCCATCCCATGGCCATATTTTGTTGGAGCAACCCAAACTCATAGATGTGAGGGAGGCATTCGTTTATACCTATCTGATCAACACCATTACCAAATCAAGATGGGTTTGGGGGAGGGAACAAACAATTTTGCAAAACTGATTACACTTAGACACCTATTGCATTTTGCACTGGCATAGTCATGCAATAATATTCAGATATTTGGGGACTCCAAAATCATCATAAACTGGTTCAACAACATAAATAATTGTCATGCTCATACACTTAGAAACATTCTGGATGAGATTGTGGTTTACAAGGCCAAATTTAACTCTATCATATGTCAACACATTTACAGGAAACATAACGAGACTGCTGACAAGTTATCCAAGGAGGCCTCGACACAACCCAGAGGTCTATGGATGATACAGGAACAACTTGGAGCAGAACAATATCAGTACTACCATCGGCCATACATTGACAGAGCATATCCTTGGGTGGACAGGGCCTAAAATTTTGATGTAAATTAACAACACAGTATTATATGTATATATTTATGTTTATCAATATGTTTTCTTTTGCATGGAAAACTCTGATCGCTGTGTGTGGTGAATATGTACGACACTCTTTTGGTATGGCTTTGGCACATATTTATTTTTGACAGAACTTTGAACTGGTTTTGGCCAGCAATTTATGCATATGCCAATGGCATCTACTATATGTAATTTTTCAAATTAATGGAAATTACAATTTTTCCTTAGGAAAAAAAATTCAAAAGTCACATAAATATTTAATGTTAAAAAGTTGTTAAAGTGCCTAAATCTCTATTCCATAAACAAATGAGTATGAGGAAAGTGGTGAAAGGTATCAAAAGCCATTCAATAGAGATCATTATGCATTAATTTCTCCTAGCATCTCACAGATTGTTAAACAAGGCTCAAATGTCGAAGTTATAGTGTGATTTCTCCAAAAATCTCACAAAAATATATTCGTATAGGAAAATATTATTTAAAATGAATATATACAAAAAGAAAAAGGAATTTTTTTTAATATTAATAAAGGGGTGCATAAATTTTAAATATGACAAAGTTGGATTGAGGAGGGGTAGGAGGCCACAATGTGCCCCTTCATCATCTTTGGTTTATGCATTAAGGCATAAAAATAAAAAATAAAAGGACATGTGGCAATGTTAGACCCATGTAGCTTTTTAGAATGGCATCCTCCCTTAATGCAAATTTGGAGTTAACCTATGATCATTCCAACCTTTCTTATAATAAGGTGAGATGTTGCAATGATAAATCCTACTAAAGTGACACATCATGATCCAAATGGATTCTAAAACCTTCTAAGTCTTCATATAGTTAAAAACTATCACAAAGGGAAAACCTTTAAAAAGGTGGATTACACTATCGGGAGGCAAAAACATGAAGAAAACAGTGAAATAAGGCCTATCAAAGGCTTAAAACTACTTTACATGAGAGCCATCGGATCTAGTTGATTAACGGTCCAGATCCGATCAGCATATCGCAATCGGCAGAGGCTATCGGAAGCTACCACAGACTTATTGTGACAGTGATCAGCGCGGTCAACAAGGACCGTCGATCAAGCGCGCAGATTGACGACTCAAGTTGAATCGCGATATCGCGTCGGCAAAATACAGAGGAGTGCTTACAAACGGCCCGGGGTCTATGCGATATGCAATTGCGATCAATCGCATCGGAGCATTTCAATGGAGCGGGGCTGATATAATTATGATTCACAATAGCCGGACCTGATAAAATTATGAATGATATTTGATATATTTTGAGATCCAAAAATAAATAAATAAATAAAATAAAAATAAAATAAAATAAAATTTTCCTGTGTATTACGCATTTCCGCTAAAATGAATGAAATACAAAGGAAATGTGTCGATGATATGAAACTGGACCCGAAAGGGTTTATTAATGCTATTGTATATTATTTCAAGTCCGATATGAGCCATTTTGCGGGATTTTCAATGTTTTAATGTATTTTTAAATACGAAAGGAAATCACGAAACGAGTGGGATTTCGAGCGGGCCGAAGGCGACAAGTGGTTTTAGCAGGGCTCCGCCTGAGCCCATACACTAGCTACCACGTGTCCAGGCACCGGAGAGAGAAAACCACTCTTTTCGGGTGGTTAACTCCCGTACGCATGAGCTGCCCGAAATGAACCTCAATCGTTGGATCAAGATCTCTTAGATCAACAGTGGAGATGTGATAAGTGATATAAAGGCAGACCCGATAGGAGTTATAAGGTGGAATTTATAATATTTAAAATCCGATAAATGACAAATTGGCAGATTTTCACAGTTTTACGTGTATTTGTTTGTGTAAATAGAGAACAACCATCTTTGGGATTTCAAAGGCATCGATGGTCCATTCCGTTACAGAACAGGTGGCTACCATCCCTGAAGGCGTTTAACAATGATTGCTAACGCTCAAAGGTGGATTCGAGTGGATAGAGGCCAGAAGCTAGAGAGCCCAAGAAGGGGAAATGAACAGACAACGCCCATTGGCTTTAAAGCCATAGGAGATAGAAGACAGAGATAAGCAGTGCTGAGACAGAGAGCAAACAGAGACAGAGAGTCAGTGAGGGGAGTCTGTGTACTTAGAAAGACTTGGGGATCCAAGTAAAGCCTTGTGTTTTGTATCTGTTTTGTGAGACTCAAATTGAGCTCACTTTTGTGAAAACTCTGCTTCTGAAGACATAATAGAGAGGTCACCACTAAAGGCTGGACCAGGAGACGTAGCCCAGGAGTGTTGGGTGAACTCCTTATTAAACTTGATGTGTTTATGTATTTGTCTATTATGTTCTTTAACTGCTTCATTGTCTATGTATTTCACAATCTTATCGATCCATTACACAAAGTAACATAGGCAAATCCATGCACGAGTTTGTAATACCTTAATAATTTTCTAAGATCTCATTATCAGATTAAGTGGTATCAAAGCTTTAGATTTGCTAAGGTTAGACAAGCTTATGTTGGATTGTTGAATGATAACTAGGTCAAAGCTCAAATTAGGAGAAGGAGAACTGGTTGAGGCTAATCCAGAAATTGGAAGAGTCTATCCTAGGAGGAAAATGGTAGAAGAAATTCCCTTGGAATCAGATTCTCAGTTCATGGATAGTTTCATGACCATGAGAGCCATGGTAGAAGAGATGTATCAAGAATTTAAGAAAGGTCGAGGTGAAAGTACTTCAACCTCCAAACAAGACAAAGGAATAGAGGAACCTCTTCTAGATGGCCATTCAGAAGGCAAAGGGAAAAGGGAAGAGCCTCATCCATCAACACCTCCTTCTAGCCCTGAAAATAAAAAGAAGAAAACATCTTTGATTAAATTAGATGTAAAATTTGATTTGCCAATATATGATGGAGAATTAAATGCATAAAAGCTAGATAATTGGATTATACAAATTGATGTATATTGTAGGGTGCAGAACATCGATTTAGAAAGATGAAAGATTAAGCTAGCCAGCCTTCGCCTTGGAGGAACTGCCCTAGTGTGGTTGGAATGCAGGACACAAGCTGATTTGAAGAAGAATGGTAAAATTCTTTCTACCTAGAGTGAATTTGTTTCTGCAATTAAAAAACAATTCTATCCACTAGCTTATATGCAATAGGTAATGATGAGTTGGCAAACTCTTCGCCAATTAAAGGGGCAAAGTGTATAAAGCTATACCCAAGAATTTAGAAAAAGAGCTTTAATTCTAGGCATTTCTCTAGACACACCTGAAACTTTGTTGAAGTATATAGGTGGTCTACATAGCTATTTGAGGCATACCATTCTCATGTTTAACCCTACTAGCATAGATGAGGTATCAGTTTAGGCTACACATCTAGAGGCTAGAGTCAAGAATGTGAACCCAGAGATTGGGGGATCATCAAAACCCACTGCAAGCAAGAACAAGGAAAAGAAGAAGCAGAAATGGAAAGAGAGGAAGGCAAACGTTGTACAAAAAGACAAAACTTCATGCACTCACTGCAAGAAGGATGGATATGATGATGCACATTGCTGGTCTCTGCATCCGAAGTTGAAACCCAAGAAGTTCAATGGCAAGAAGAAGAAGACTACTACTACTATCCAAAAATATTTGGGGTCAAACTCAGGTGATGAAACAACAATCACAACCACAAGTATAAAAGGTAAAAATTCTGAAGCATCTACTAGTAATTATGCACAATCTATTGATAATGAAGAAAATGAGACGAAAAAGACATGAGCTTTTTCATATTAGAGTTTAGTCCAAGCATCAAAAGATTGATACTTTATTTGATAGTGGATCACAAGTAAACTTGATTTCTGAAGCAATTGTAAAGAAGTTGGGACTACTAACCACACCTCACAAGAAGTCATATCCATTAGGTTGGGTGTGTGATAAAGCAAAGCTACAAGTGACTGGACAATGTACACTTAGGTTTGCTTTTGGATCAACATTTGTAGGTGAGGTTGAGTTAGATATAGTTTCCCTGGATATATGTGGTATTGTTTTAGGAATTCCTTACTTGTATGATAGAAAAGCTATTTTCTATAGAACTAAAAATAAGTATCAACTCACAAAAGATGCAATAGAAGTAAGAGCTCATCAACTCAAAAATAACCACACCCTCATAAAATCAGGGCAGATGAAAAGAATTGTAAATTCATGTAGGAAAATTTTACTAATGGTTGTAAAGGAAATGAACCCTGATAAAACCAATGTATTTGAAAACTGTGATGCTAAACAGAAAGCTGATTTAGAAAAATTTGTTTCAGAATATGATATCCTATTTCAAGAACCTAAAGGCCTGTCACCCAAAAGGGAAATTGTACATGATATTCACTTGCAGCAAGATGCTCCATTGCCTAACATTGGAATGTATAGGTTATCCGCTTTAGAGAATGCAGAAATCAAGAAGCAGGTATAAGAGTTGCTCGATAAACGGTTCATAAGGCCAAGCACATCACCATGTGGATCTCCAATTGTGTTGGTGAGAAAGAAGGATGGTTCGTGGAGGATGTGCATTGATTACAGAGCACTGAATAAAATAACGATCAAGAATCCTTATCCTCTTCCTCGCATTGATGATCTATTAGATCAATTGAAAGAAGCAATTTACTTTTCCAAGTTGGACTTGTGTAGTGGCTATCATCAGGTTAGAGTAGTAGAACAAGATGCATGGAAGACTGCTTTCAAGACAAATCAAGGGCTATATGAATGGCTGGTTACACCTTTTGGCTTAACTAATGCTCCTGCGACTTTCATGATAGTTATGAATGATGTACTCCGACCTTTTATTGATGATTTTGTAATTGTATATTTAGATGACATTCTTGTTTTCAGTAAAACATGGGAAGAACAATTGAAGCATGTAAAGCAGGCTTTACATGATTTTAAAAGAGAAAATCTATATGTGAAGCTATCAAAATGTGAATTTGGCAAAACATCTTTAAATTATTTGGGTCATATTGTAGGGGTGGTGAATTGAAGATAGATCCCTATAAGGTTGAAGTCATTGTGAACTGGCCTAAACCCAAATCTGCTACAGAAGTTAGGAGCTTCCTAGGAGCAGCACAATATCAGAGAAAGTTTATTGCTAACTTTTCCTTGATTGCAGCTCCCTTACATGCTTTGACAGGATTGAACAAGGTGTTTTAGTGGGGAGGCAAACAACAGAAAGCCTTCGACACCTTGAAATAAAAAATTAGTACAACACCAATACTAGCATTGCCAGATCTTCAAAGACCATTTGAGATTGAAACAGATGCCAGTGACTACGCCATGGGAGCAGTGTTGATGCAACACGGTAAACCCATATGTTATCATTCTGAGACATTTAATTCTACAATAGCTAATTATCCCACATATGAAAAAGAATTGTATGCATTAGTGCAGAGTGTGAAAAAGTGGAAACATTACCTATTGGGCAAGGACACAATTATACATACAGATCATCAACCACTTCAATATTTGCACTCACAAACTAAATTGCAGCAATCAAGACACTATAGGTGGATGGATTTTCTACAACATTTTCATCTTGTCATCAGATATAAGAAGGACATACACAATAAAGTTGTAGATATGTTATCAAGACCAATCATAAATGCATCTACTATACTTAAGCATAACTCAGCATTGCATGAATGCTACATTGAACAATATGCTCAAGATGTAGATTTTAAAGATGTATATGTAATTTTAAGTCATGGCAAACAAGTAGAAGAATTGGCTTATCATGTGAAGGACCAACTCTTGTATCATTGGGGAAAGTTATGCATTCCTCAAACTGAAAGAGTTAAAATAATCCAAGAAGCACATACTTCTCTAATATCAGGTCATTTTGGTGTAAATAAAACAGTTGCACAGTTGCACAGCTGCAAAGATTCTGTTATTGGCCAAAAATGCATGAAACAATTTCTAGATATATTAGAGGGTGTACCATGTGTGCTAAACCAAGCCCAACAATAGAAAACTAGGCTTGTACACTCCACTTCCACTTCCTTCTCATCCTTGGGAAAGTGTTTCCATGGACTTTGTTGGGGGATTGCCAAAATCTAGAAAAGGTCATGAATATTTATATGTTATTGTGGACAGGTTCAGCAAAATGTGTATTTTAATACCTTGTAACAAGCAGATTATAGCTGAACAAACAACAAATTTGTTCTTTCAACATGTATGGGTTCATTTTGGGTTACCCACTTCTATTGTATCTGATCGAGATTCCTGATTTGTTGGGAATTTTTGGTCAAGTCTGTGGGAATTGATGGACACCAAACTGAAGAAGAGCACAACTCTTCATCCACAAACAGATGGCCAAACAGAGGTGGTCAACAAGACAGTGATCTAGTTGCTCAAGGGTTATTGCAGCAAGCATCCCAAGCTTTGGGATGAACATTTATGCTAGGTGCAACATGATTACAACCATGCTAAGCACTCTTCTACACAAAGATCTCCTTTTGAGACTTGTTTTGGTTCTGCACCAAGGTCTCCCTTGGATTTTTGTCTTTAGTAAAGATATAACAGTTGATGGACACAATGATGTGGACAAAGCAACCAAGTTCATTAAACAGATCCAAGAAATTCACCAGGCAGTGCAAGAACAACTGGAAAGAAGCCATGCCAAGTACAAGGCAAGGCATGTTAAGCATCGAATTGAGCATAGCTTCCAAGTTGGTGATCAAGTCTGGCTGTACATCAGCAAAGACAGAATGGAAGGTGTAAAATGCTAAAACGAATAAGGTATGGGCCTTTCAAGATACTTGAGAAAAATGGTGAGAACGCTTTTCGCCTTGATTTTCCAGCTTATATGCATATCTATTCAATCATTAATTCAAAGAACTTGAGACTATATGAGCCTTCATTGATTGAAGATCTCGAAGAGCAAAGTCAGTTGCCTTCTATTGATGATCTGTTGCCTGAATATCTCAATGAGTCGCAGGAAGATACAGTTCTAGACAAGAAGGTGAGACCTACGGGTAGAGGGGATGTTGCGTACCTCAGAATTGGACTCAAAGGTTCAAAACCAAGCAGTGCAAGATGGATAGGGATTGGATAAGTGAGGAAGTGTATCCTCACTTAATTGATGCTTAAAAACTAACTTTTGGTGGTCCAAAAGCTTTTTCAGTGGGAAGGCGTGATCCAAATGGATCCTAAAACCCTCTAAATCTTCATATAGTTAAAAACTATCGCAAAGGGGAAACCTTTCAAAAGGTGGATTACACTATCGGGAGGCAAAAACATGAAGAAAATAGTGAAATAAGGCCTATCAAATGGTTAAAACTACTTTGCATGACAGTCGTCAGATCTAGCCGATCAATGGTCTAGATCTGATCGGCATATGAAAAACGGTGGAGGCTATCGGAGGCTACCATAGACTTATTGCGACAGTGATCAACGCAGTCAACAAGGATCATCGATCAAGTGCGCATATCGACGGCCCAAGTTGAATCGCGATATCACGTCGGCAAAACACACAGGAGCGATTACAAATGGCCCGGGGTCTATGCAATATGCAATTGTGATCAATCGCATCGCAATATCTCGTCGGAGCATTTCAAAGGAGTGAGGCCAATATAAATATGATTCGTGATAGCTGGACACGATAAAATTATGAACGATATTTGATATATTTTGAGATCCGGAAAACAACATTTTCTTGTGTATTTCGTATTTCTGCTAAAATGAATGAAATAGAAAGGAAATGCACTGATGCAATGAAATGGACTTGAAAGGGTTTATTAATGTTGTTGTATATTATTTCAAGTTTGATATGAGCCATTTTGGGGGATTTTCAATGTTTTAATGTATTTTTAAATACAAAGGGAAATTGACGAAATGAGCGGGATTTTGGGCGGGCCGAAGGCGGTAAGTGGTTTTGGCCGGGCTCCGCCCGAGCCCATACATTGGTCGCCATGTGTCTAGGCACCGGAGAGAGAAAATCACTCTTTTCAGGTGGTTAACTCCCATACGCATGAGCCACCCGAAATGAACCTTAGCCATTGGATCAAGATCTCTCAGATCAATGGTGGAGATGCGATAAGCGATATAAAGGCGGACCTGATAGGAGTTATAAGGCATAATTTATAGTATTTCAAATTTGATAAATGGCATTGTTAGCATTTGAGATTTCACCTAGGCTGAGATAGACAAACCTCAAAGCTACATCAAACCATTTCACCTCGTAGCTAGCCCTACGAGGTATGAGAAGGCTCTCTCGGGTCAAAACTCAGTAGATTTTGTCAATAGGATGAGTTGACCAATTAGGAACAAGGATTTTAGGCTAGTAAACTGATAAGGGGGATTGATTTAGAGTTTTTGGGTTTTTTTGGTGGCAATTGGAGGGAGTGCAATTCAGGGTGCGGGGATTGAGCTCAGTTTTTGCAGGTGGGTCTTTGGGGCAAGGTAGGAGTTTATGCTGATGCCTTTAGCTGGAATAGATGATTAAGGAGGAAAGAAGAGAAGCTAAAGAGGGCAAACAATGAATTCGAATCCTCTTTAGACAGTGGAAAACATAAATATTAAACAAAATTGAAAGCTGAGCATGGCATGCATGAATTCAAACTTTATCACTTCTTTTGTTTAAATAGCAACAAGAGATTAAGAAATGGAACACATAAACACACTTACAATAACAGTAGGAAACACACCATCACATAATAATCCACAAGAATCCACAATGAAGTCTGCAAAACCCTGGCCTTCCTTTTCCTCAAATTGCAGAAAATACAAGTCAAAAATACAATAGCACTTCTCCCTCTAGAGTCCACCCATGAAAATGAGAAAGAGAAGGCATAATATAGAAGGTCAAACCTTTTCCCCCACCTCTAGGAGTCGAGCTCAGCTTCCTAGGAGCTGTTACAACTAATTCTAAATCAGTCACTAGATAATAGGCCAGCACAACAACTTGCCTCTAAAAGTTAGGGAGCCTATCCACGCATTAAATATTAACTATTTACATCAAAGAAGCTTCTAGAAGAGGTAAAGAAGGGTAAAAGTATCTTATGCCATGAAATTTACACAAGAATCCATCAATTACATGCTCAAATAATCAACCCAAGTGAAAAAAGTGATTTGCTGGCCGAACTAGTAAAAAATTGGCAAATTTTGCTTGACTGGTTGCACCTCTGGCTTGACTAGTTGCACCTTTTGGTAGCGTTTTTTGAGGGCCTTCCCGGAGTCCAAATCAAGTGCAGGATAGCTCGTTGGAAAGGTCTGGAAGTCTACTTTCCAACCCAACCGGAATTTCTGAATTTGGAGTTGATTTGACCCCTCAAAAATCAAATCTCCCAAGACTGCTTTCTGCAACTCAAAAAAGGGGCAGAAAGTCAAAATTTGGCTGTATTTTGAGCTTTTGGCTGCCCAAATCTTCACAAAATTTGAAACCCTTCCATAGGCAAGTGTATTTTTACATGAAAAATCCAACCATGTAGAGTTTTCCCCGTTCCGAGCTATATCGACGACTCGTCTCGTACGGGGTGAGACGAGTAGAGTGGCCAAAACCTGTAAAATTCCAAAAAATGCCAAAAATGCCTCAAAATCCTCAAAATATCTTGGGTTTGCTGCTTGGAGGAAGATAATGAGTACCATGGTGAGTGAGAGAGGCCTCAGCCAAGATACTGAGCGGGTTGGTCTTCTTCTTCCTCTTGCGGACCTCAGACAACCTTCTTTGGAACATTTTCATATTCGCCTTGCAAACATGCATCCTAGCCCAATAACCTGTGATAACCGCCCTTTCCACCCTTATGAGGCCTCCTCTGTACCTCAACCTCTGTAGATGATGAATGGTCATCACCTTGCTCATAAGTCTCGGTATCTGGCATGCTTTTGGGGCAAGATGGGCAAACTGAAGGACAAATTGGACTGTTGCCTCTGCCTGCAAAAGTACTGAACTCTATGCTCGATCAATTTAGCAAGCAAGAGGGCAATTTAGTCAATTTAGAGTGGTTCTGTAGAAGACAGCTTGAGTGGTCGCGCCCCTGCTCTGAGTGGTCGCGCACTGAACTTGAGTGGTTGCGCACATTCACAGCCTTGTTTGAGGGCCTTCCTGGTGTCGGAATTGGGCGCAGGATGGCTCGTTGGAAAGGTCGTTGAATCTAATTTCCAACCCAAGTGGAATTTTTCAATTTGGAGTTGATTTGACCTGTTAAAAATAAAATCTCCCAAGACTGGTCAAAAAGTGCCAAATGAGGCTGCCTCAAGGAAGAGTGTTGTTGCAATCAACTTTTGAATGCCTTCCTCAACCCCAAATTGAGCTCATGATAGCTCATTGGAAAGATATTTGTGTCTAG
>APFE030259613.1:0-15014 GCA_000404065.3 Pinus taeda
TGCAATTGAAATTTGTTTCTTGCTAAACCAAGACACTAATCTGGAACCCATATAGAATGCACCACCACTAGTGCTTTTCTGTCATCAACGCTTCCTGCCCAATCTGCATCTGTATATGCATGAAGTGTAAGATCTGTATCTCTAAGATACCATAAACCAAAATTCTGTGTTCCTTGAAGATATTTGAAAATCCTTTTGACTACCTGAAGGTGTGATTCCTTTGGATTTTCTTGGAATCTTCCAACTATTCCTACTACATGCATGATGTCTGGTCGGGTACCTGTTAGATAAAGTAGACTGTCAATCATGGATCTATAGGTTGGTTGATGTACTGCTGCTGATTCATCATTTGAGCTGAGACTGCATTCTATTACCATTGGGGTACATACTGGTTTAGAATCTTCCATGCCATGTTTTTTCAAGATCTGCTTGAGATATTTGGTTTGTGACAGAAAAATACCATCTTTATTTTGTTGAATTTGTAGACCAAGAAAATATGTAAGCTCACCAAGCAGGGATATTTCAAATTCTTGCTGCATTACCGAAGCAAAATTCCAACTCATGGATTTTTCGCTGCTACCAAAAATGATATCATCAACATACACAATAAGTATTAGCAATTTATTATTGTCAATCTTTGTATATAGATTGCTATCAGTTGATCCTTTTGAAAAACCTTGTTGATGGAGATATTTGTCAAGACGGTAATACCAGGCCCTTGGAGCTTGTTTTAAACCATAAAGAGCCTTTCTGAGTCTGCATACAAGTTTTGCATCATTTCCAAGAATGAATCTGTCTGGTTGCTCAATATAGACTTCTTCTTCTAAGTCTCCATTAAGAAAGGCAGATTTTACATCCATTTGGTATACTTTGAATTTCTGAAAACTAGAAAGAGCAAGGAACATTCTTATGGCTTCAAGTCTAGCAACAGGTGCACAAGTTTCTTCAAAATTTGTACCTTTTTGTTGACCATATCCTTTACAAACAAGTCTAGCCTTGTTTTTAATAACTTTTCCATTTTCATTCAGCTTGTTTTTGAATATCCATTTAGTTCCTATGATATTCTTATGATGAGGTCTAGTAACTAATTCCCAAGTTTTATTCTTTTCAATTTGCTCAAGTTCTTCATTCATAGCCTTGACCCAACATTAATATTTGCATGCTTCATTTACATTTTTAGGTTCGGTGGAGAATAGAAAAGCTAGATAGCTTGAAGCTTCTGTAATAGTTCTTCTTGTCTGCACACCTGCCTCTTTCTGTCCCAAAATTTGAGTCTCTTGATGATTTTTCTGAACATACCTAGACAGAGTCTTTTCTTCTACTATTATTTCTTCTTCTGGTGCTTCATTGGCTTCTTCTTTAGAATTAGCCTAATTTGATGTGGGAGGATAATCCTCATCTTCTTTACAATCTTCAATTTTTATATGCTTCGGATTTTTGCTTGCTTCATCAACCACAACATCAATACTTTCAATGATTTTCCCAAGTATTTTATTATAGCATTTATATCCTTTACTTCGGGAAGAGTAACCAAGGAGAATAATTTCATCTGCTTTGGGTTCAAACTTACCAAGTTTTTCATCAGTCCTTTTGATGTAAAATTTGCTTCTAAAAACTTTGAACTATTTTACAGTAGGAGTCTTACCAGACCAAACTTCATGTGGAGTTTGAGTGTTGTTTACCCAAACATTTTCTTGGTTGAGAATAGTGACGACAGCGAATGCAGCTTCACCCCAGAAGGTTGTAGGAGTTCTAGACTCATCTAGCATAGCACGAACCATTTTTTGAACAATTATGTTCATCCTTTCTACCACTCCATTTTGCTGAGGAGTCCTTGCAGTAGAGAATTGCCCTTTTATTCCATGTTCTTCACAAAAGTTAAAGAATTCATCCGAGGTAAATTCCCCTCCTCGATTAGATCTGAGGCATTTGATTTTGCGATCTGATTCATTTTCAACCAAAGCTTTGAAGGCTTTGAATTTTTCAAATGCTTCATCTTTAAGCTTTATAAGTCCTATCCAACACATTTTTGAAAAATAATCAATGAATAATATAAATTATTCTTCTCCACGAGGTGAATTTTTCCTTGATGGTCCACATAAATCAGTATGAACAAGTTCAAGAGGCTTACTAGCTAATCCTTCCTTTTCAGGGAAGTGCGATCTGGTTTTCTTACCAAATTGACATGATTTACATATAGTATTTTCTAGAATGCTGATATCAGGAAGATCACAAACAGCCTGGAATCTGCATGCTTTTCTTATTTGAGAGAAGCTTAGATGCCCCAATCTTCTGTGCCATAGCCAGTGTTCATCATTTTTGCTTAGATAACACTATTGTTTTCCTCCCTTGAGTATGTATAAGTTGTTTGGAGTTCTTATACCTTTGATCATGGTTTCTCCTGTATCAAGCTCATGAACAACACATCCATTTGATCGAAATACTACTTCGTTTCCTTGATCACACATTTGACTCACGCTCAACAGGTTATGCTTTAGACCATCAACATACATAACATTCCCAGCTTTAAATTTTTCTTTTAAGAGAACAAAGCCTTTACCTTTTATGACAACAGGAGTGTCATTTCAAAATGAGACCTTCTTTTCCTTTTCTAAGGCATTATATGGCTGAAGTTTTTCTTTGTCATTGTCATATGTTTTGAGCATTCGTTGTCGATGTACCACTGATTTTCTTGTCCTTCTTCATACAATACTATACCACATCTTTCTGTTTGTGGTTCTTTCTTTCTCCATATTTTGGGATTCAATGGAGCTTGCTCTTTCTGAGATGTTTGCCAAAATTTACTCTTGCGTTTAGATTCTTCATGACCGAAGTTGTTGCAGATAGAGCATTCTATTTCATTTTCAAGAAGAGAAAAGTTATTGTAGGTCTGTTTCATGATCCCTGTCACATTCCTTTGATTTCGTGCTTCTCTAGTCATGATGGTCTTGTAAGCAACACATTGAGAAACTTTGTGTCCAAAGTTATGACATGAAAAACATTGGCCATTAAAGAAATTCCCGCGATTATCAAATCTACTGACTTGGTGATTGTAGTTTCTATTGATTTTCATTCTTGAAACATATTGAGTATGATTTACCTGAGGTTGGTTGTAGCTACTGTTCATCCTTGAAGTAAATTGAGCTTGATTTACCTGGTGATCTGTTTTATGCCTCTGTTGATGATTGTCACACTGTTCACTGCTCCTTGTTGCATCAAGATAGCTTTTAGCGGAGATAAACGACTTCTGTGCTTCAGATGCTTCTTCAGTATATCCAAGACCTGTCTTTATCAAAGGCGAAAACTGCACTTTGATAATTTCATTTAAGGTTTCTGAACCTTTATCAAATCTAAGATTGAGAGCTTTTGTTTTCTCAATATCCTTTCTTAGACCCACAATTTCACATTCTAATCTTTCATTATGTTTTTATCTTTTAGCAAGTTGGAATGTCAAAGTATCTATAATCATATTCTTTTCTTCTAAATAGATTTTGAGTTTAGATATTTATTCATAAAGGTCATCTTCATCTAAAGCATCCAAGAAATCATCATCTTCAAAAGCCATCAGAAGTCTATAGTCATTACTATTTTCATCTTCATCACTAATTGATAAACCATCAAGATCTTCATGCGTATAATAGTTCTTCTTACTTACACTTTGTTTTCTATTCCATTTTGTTGATTCCTTACCTTTATCAAGCTTATCTTTATGAGGACATTTGGTAGCATAATGACTGACTCTTCCACAAGCAAAACATTTGAAAGGTAGTTTACCTCTAAATCTTCCGGAACCCCGTTGAAGGTTCTTGACAAAGTTTGCTTCTTCTTCTCCTTCTGAAATATGTCCTGATTCATTGAGTTTTTCCCTCCCTGAAGCTTTAAATGTGGCTTCTCTCATATCTTACAGACCTCCTTTTCTCATCTCGAAAGCAGTTAAGATTCTGTGCAACTGTGTCATAGTAATAGTCTGAAGATCCTTCTTTTCTTCTATGGCAGATACTTTGATTCAAACTTAGCAAACAAGGATCTTAAAACCTTTTCAACTAAAGTAACTTCTTTTATCTCTTCATGCAATTAACAATCTCATCTATACATAAGAAGTAACTAGCTATACTTTCATCATTGTGCATTTTGAGAGTTTCATATTGAATTCTGAGAGTTTGTAGTTTTGTATGTTTTACCTAAGAGTCTCCTTCATAGCTTAGAATGATTTTATCCCATATTTCTTTGGCGGTTTTGAGCTACATAACTTTGACAAATTCTGATTGTGACAGACTTCCCAATAATGTATTGACATCCTTGGCATTGGTTTCATATTGCTTTTTACCTGCTGTATCTGTAGGAATTGCTGATGGAAATGTATATCCTCCTTCCGCGATTTCCCAGACATCTGTTCCAAGAGATTGAAGATAGGATGTGGTTCTTACCTTCCAATAAAGGAAGTTGCTTCCATCAAAGATTGGTGGTCTAATGGATCCCTCTCTTTCTTGATTACTCATAATGATGGATCTTACTTCAAGTGATCAAGCTTCTTCTGAAGGACCTCCTCTGATACCAATTGTTGGAAATAATACTGAGAGGGGCGGTGAATTAGTATTAGCAAGTCAATAATTTTTCATTTCCATAATCAGATTCATATACGCTACTTTAGTTAAAGGAACTTACGTGTATACGCAACTGTATTTAAGGCAACTAGCGTATATCCTGCAAACTTATGATTTATTTAATTCATCATATGTTGATATTTAATCAGTGCATCATAACCATATAAACAGAACAAACAATCACACACATGAACACAATATATAAGGTGGAAATCCAATGTGGGTGAAAACCACCTGCTGCAATCGTCTCTATCTTCTTTTTAATAAGAAATTTCTTTTTACAATTTTTGTACTGATGCAGTGTTATACCAGCATGCAAGCTTCTACCTGCAGAAGGCTACAACCTTCTTTCGTTCTCTAGCTTCTCCTGGAAGGGAGCTACAACCCCCTAGCTTTTGTACTAGTTGATATGTTTACTAGTATGTAGGTGCCGGCCTACAAAAGGCTACAACCTTCTCTTTTCTTCCAGGGACCACGTTTCATAGATTTTCAGATTGGATCCATCAATAACATCATTCAAACATAAAATATATCTGCATCAACCAATCTCCTTTGTACCAACCACAACTGAATCAATCAATCACTTTTCAGAATGATGTAACCAGAATATAGTAACCAAAACCCAAGCCAGAACCCAGAACACTACAACAGCAAATAGAAGCAGTTAAAACATATTTTATGAGGTATACACTACTTCCATGATTTGAACCTACGTGCATACACTCTTTTCTCAAGGCGAACCTGCGTATAGATCTGTAAAAAAAATTTAAGATGTATATGTTGTTTTGAGATGCAAAACCAACGTGTATATGTGCCTTTTCTAAAGTGAACCTACGTACAGATCTGTAAATTATGATTTAAACTTTACAACAATTCCATACTTTAGTTATTACCCAGATCATCATATTTACAGACTACAACATGCGTCAGTTAATCAGATAAATGATCAAAACCACACAAAGATACTTCACTTCAAGCCTTAAGTTCTTGGTCCATCATTAGATCTTATCCTTCATCAAGTGCTAAGGTTCACCCTTGGTTCAGATCCAGCTATGCACCATAACCCAATAACATGTATATTAGATCTTGCTCTTCATCAGATATTCAATACTTGAGTACCTTTGCCTAATGATCTTCTCCTCCTTTTATAGTCTTAGGCCTTACTCAATACCATGGACCAAAACCACTTAGGACCAATACTTTGGACCAAATACCTTGGGTCAACACTTCAGACCAGATACCTTGGACCAATACCATGGATCAAAATACCATGGACCAAATATCACGGACCAAAACTTTTTTTTCCAACATGTACGCGCCTTTCTTTCTATGAAAGTGTGTGTGTACGTTATACGTTCCTTTTGGTCTGCTAACCCACGTGTACACGTGGCTTGGTCAATGGCAAACCTGCGTATACCTCTATTTCTTCATTTTGTGAGTCTGAACTGTGATCTATTATTTGAGTGAGTTTCCATCAAGGACAACACCTGTGTCATAGTGCCAAATTTGTGTCAAAATGTTAACACTTAATTGACTGGTAACCGTATTAAATTCATTTAAATGATCAGCAACAGATCCACCTTTTGATATCTTCATATTAAATAAACTTTTCATAAGAAATACCTTTTTTGAGGTTGAGGATTTTTCATATAGTTTGGCTAATGTTGTCATTAAACCCTTTGTTATCATTTCCTTTGAAATATTAAAGGCTACCACCGCCACCAGGCACAGTCGTATTGTTCCAAGTGCCTTTCTGTCAAGAATCTCCCGTACTATGTCTGTCATACTCGTCGGATTCTTTTTTTTTCCGCTCAATGGTATGTATAGATCTTTCTGATACATATAATCTTCCATCTCCATCTTCCACAAATGATAGTTTTGGCCATTGAATTTCTCAACCCTAAACCTACCATCATCTTCCATTACTCCCACTTGAACCAAGAACCATTCTTTCCTGCTAGTTTCTCAGCGAAATATACCTTTGGCTCTAATACTAGTCATTAGAAAATTATATATTACAAAGAAATGGAACACATAAAATATTGCATAAACACAAACATAGAAAACACATAAAACGAGAGAGACACAAATATACGTAGTTCACCCAATTTGGGGTACATCCTGTAAAAAACAACTAAAAAATTGAAGAGATGCAACCTACAACAAATCTGTTGTAATTTCCTCTTCACCCTTACATAGTCTCCTCTCTCTTTCTCACTCAAAATAATAATACACAACCACAATACAATTCCCTCATATAAACCGAGGGTTGCCTCATAGGAAAAAAAACCTAAATTAACATAATTTCTAGCGTCAAATCATCCACCTAATGAAATACCCAGATTGACTACGAAATTAAAATATTTTACAAGGCAATTTATCATCTAATTTTAGCTTCGAGGGCATTGCCCCCAAATCCTCGACCCGGGGGGGGGGGCTCATAAAATCGTTGTCCCCCCCCCACCAAGAGCCCCTGACAATGATTAAAGGGGTAGTGTTGCTGCTCCATTAGGAACCAAGGTCCAACACAGCGATGCCTCTAAATAAATAATATAATTAGGCTCCACACCCAATAGAGGAAGCACTGGATGGTACACAAGAACCTATCGATGGTGCTACTATCCCATAAGAACTACTAGTTGACGCAGACAATCCTGTGGAAAACCAATTGGATGGTACACAAGAACCCGCCAAAGGTGTTGTTGTCACACAAGAACCAATAGTTGAGCCAATACAACTTGAAAAAGAATAGAAGAAATACATCTAGGAGAATTCACAAAAATCTATTGATGGAACTGTTGTAATAATAGTTGATGCAATATGACCAAAATTTGAGAAGGATAACAACTTTTATTCAGGAACTTTATTTGTTGAATTAAATAAACAAAAACAATTAGCTTTGTCATTGTAGGAAGATGCAATCCCACTAAATGAACATAATAAAATCATACAGTATCTTAAGCAGGATCGAGTAAAAGAGTTAAATGTTCTAGAGGCTTAGATGGAATGAAGTGAAGGAGGAATGGAAGAAGGAACATAAATAAGTGTAGGAACTCCAATAATATGTTAGGAGCTACATAAGGAAAATGAGTCGATGTAAAATCTCATACACTAATTATTGAATTATAGAAAGCCTTCCCCTTCCTAACCCTTATTTCTTCATGAGCAACTCATTCTTTTTCAATTAGTAGGAATTACGGAAAATAGGCCATATGAAATGACTACAACCATGAATTTCTAGAGATCTTCAATTAGAGTAAGTTTGTTGAGAAACATTTTTTATGAGAGTTGTACCTCCATGAACTTATCTAGTGATCAGAGTTGACTCAACTCCCGAATTTAACCAAGATCTTTTACTTTCATGATGTGATTAGAATTGCATTTAAAATAGCATAAAGGAACATAAATGCATGTTGTAAAGAAGAAGGAACATGACAATCAACAACAACATGAAAATAACAAGACGTTGATAATGGAGTTCGTCTAGTAGGGACTACGTTTATGGGCCACGGTGTCAAGATGGTGTAGGCCACTGCATTAAGTGTCGTCAATAGTGACGATGTACATAAGTGGTGACATCGCTATCATACAAGGAAAATGCCCTCATGCAGGAGTGGCTCCAAGAGATGTTCCACTGTAGGAACTCTCATTCAAAAAGGACTCCTATCTGTATAACCTAAACTCATGAATGATGATAATGAGTATCCCACCAATATGGCACAAAAGGGATCTCAATGCAAACATACAAGGTGACACATGAGTATCCCGTCAACATAACAATAAAGGGATCTCAAATAAAACATGACGAATCATGACAACAAGTACATCCCACCAAAGACTTTGTGTCACATCAAGAAAGAATCATGAAACAAGTAAGAAAACAAGATCCCACATCAAACAAAAAATAGGGATCTATGCAACACAATGCATCTCATAGCAAAAGAAGTACATGAACATAATGCATAAACCTTACATCCTGGGGCCATCTGAAGAAAAGGATGTCAAACTGCTGAAGCTGGCTGTCCCATCACTCTCGCTACATCGAATCTCATGGAATGACTGCTCGCACATTGAATGCTGACACTTGCACTCCACTTTGAAAAGTGGCCGAAAAATGAAATGATTAAATGGAAAATCTGAAGACACCATCAAATTTGTGGCATCAAATAGAGCAAAATCGACTGTCAAATTTCTGAATTATGAGAAGTGGAAATCTGGGGCATAAGGAATCTTTTAGATTCCCTCTAGATGTCCTCAAAAATTCCCTCATCTGGGTCATCTAAAGATTTGCTACTTAGATCAAAATTTTGACAGTTCCATCAGGTTCATGTCGGTGAGAGGTGTAAGATCGACATAAAATTTGTCCAATTTGGAAAATAGAAAAATCTCGCCCTCCTGAAGATTGGCTTAGTCATGGTTCTGCCTACCTCTTCTCTGGATCATGGTTCCACTTGCAAATTAATTAATTAAGAAAATCACGCCTCGATCCGTGTGTGTGCTCCTCTGCTCCTCCATGCTTGGTGCACTTAAGAAAATGAGGGTTTACATATAATTTCGTCGATGAAGTATTCCAAGCACCGGGCTCATGGCACAATGGTGGCAGAGATTGTTAAGTTGGCAAAGATCTGGGTTCGAATCCCTGTAATGGAACATAACGTTTTGTTTTTCTATGTAATTAGAGCACATTATTATTTTTGGGCGCATTTGGTTTAACATGTTACATAAATTGGGCACGTTATTTATTGTGTTGTGGTTGGCGTGTTAAGTGGGATAGTTGGTTGGTTGTATGCCACCATATGGGGCCGCCCGGTGGGGGCCGGCCCACGTGGGCCAGGTGGGTTCGATCCCTACCGGCCTCACATTAACATATGGAATATTAATAGTGGGTTGGTTTGGGGGTGTGGGCTGGGTCCATCGGAGGTGGCTCGCGCACCCCATATAGTTTAATGTTGTTAGGTGTGAGTTGGACCGGCAGGGGTCATGGCTCGTCGGCCCTTTAATAATTGAATTTTTTGTAATATAGTTTGGGGTGGTGGGGGTGGTGGCCCGCCACCTCATCTATATATATATATATTAGGGCCATTTTTTGATTTTGTCTAACATAAGGGTTATTAGACAAATTAAAGAGTCAACAATTTCGCCCACTTTCAGGAGCTAGGTTTCATGCCCTGGGGTCAGTCGAATTGTAGGACACTTAAACCTAGCCCACAGTCCAACTTTGACCAAAAAATTGATTGGCTCGTTCTCCCTCATACAATCTCGGATTGACGAACCGTTCAAATCATTGCGATCAGAACGACAAGATCTACGCTCTGGTCCTAGTTCGAAAGGATCTTGATCACTTTGATTTTTGAGCTTCCATAAGCCCTCTCTGTCTTGTGTGTGTCTCTGGAGCCATCTGGATCAATCCTCCCCACTGAGGACCTTTTGGTCTTCCAAAAGCATGAAAAATAATCTGCAATGTCTCTGTACCTTTTCTGCATCACAAGCGTCCTGAAAAGGTCTTGCTTCCATCTCCTTCACCTTTGTTCTTTGGAGCCTTAAGTGATGAGCCGACACTTGCCACCTCTGCAACCTATAGTACATTATTTTTGCAAATTACATGCTTGTATTACATGACCAACTAATGACCCAAGCATCTCATACTTGCCACAAGTTTATAACACATACTCGGTGGTCAAGTTTACATCAAGATGGAAACAATACCCCAACTAAGAAAACAAGGCCAACATATCATTGTTGCTCCAAAAAGTGATGGCAAACACATCATCATTGCAACACATGATTTACAAAGATAAGGCCAAACACTATTTTTGCTTTGACAAGTGATGGAAACACAACATCACTTTCAGAGTGTAAATGCAACACAAAATAAGACCAGACATCATTGTTGCTTAACAAGTGATGGAAACACGTCATCGCTTTTACATTTTGAAATGCAACAAAGGATATACAAAAGCACGACCATGATAAGCTAACATATCTAGAAACCATTTTTCACTTATTGTTGTGAAAGGGTCATCCCCCTGTGGTGGTTTTTCTTGTCGAGCAATCGTTTCACTTGGTTCATGCATCGACACTTTTTCTTTCAGGCGTTGCTCTGGATGGAGCCTTCAAAAAGTGGCTCTTTGATGGCCACCTTTGTCGCAATGGCTGCAATACATATTCTTCCTCTAGATCTACTTACCATGTTTCTTTACCTACTGTTGAGAGGGTCTTTCATGCCTCCTCCTTTTGGGTGTTGCTATTCTTTTCCAACACTTAGAAAATGTATAGTTATGTAATCCACAAAAGGTACATGTTTTTCGATGCCATGTTTTACACTCATCATTAACAACATGATTATAATCGAAATGAACATTCGAATATCGAAACTGTTTATACCTTTTTTTGTCGTTTCTGGTGTCTTGTGGCGATGAGATCTTGCCTCAGCTCTTTCCCTGCAATGGAAACTGCCATGGAATGATAGGGATGTGTTCCCATCATTCTCTTTCCTCGACAATTTCGATGATGTCTTGGAAGAATCCAACACCTTCGAGCATTCTCCCTCTATATATCTCAAGCCTACAAATTGATGTCTCTACACAACCTCCAATGGTTGAGTTATGCCTTGGTTATTAACACCAAGTTCTTCTTCCTCCTCGTGCCTCATCTTGGTAAGGAGCCTCATGTTTGTCCCTGTAATTGGGATCTCAAAATCTCCAACAGAAATCATACTATGTGAAGATGAAACTGAAAGGAAATCAACATCTTTTACCTCCTCTATCGATTTGGAAAGAATTGATGAGGGCTTATCATCATATGTTGTTGGTGGTTCGCTTGTTGTCGTGGCACATTTCCCAACTTCCTTTCCAACATACCAAAGTCCTGCTTGATGGGGTAACTCTTCTACTATGATGGGTTGAAAATGCCTTGGCCATTAATGCCCAAGCCTTTTCCTTCATAACCCATTTTCTTCAATAGTTTGGAGCCAATTCCTGTGGTATGATTTTCAAAAATAGAGAAATCATCATCAAAAAACATACATGAATTCATAGAACTACTTTTTACCTCACATGGGTCACGCTGCATCTTTTCCAAGACCTCGTCCTTAGTTTGCAGCTATTGTATCAAACTTTGTTTTTCCTCTTTCTCTTCTTGTAGAAGCATCTTTAATTCATCATTCTTTGTTTGAAGATTCTGGTTGTTGTGTTTCAGTTCTTCTAGGGCCTCTTCCGTGGCTCGCAACTGAAGTTGTAATCGCTCCTTTTCCTCTGTCTCTTTTTGTAGAGCTTCATACATTATTTCCACCCTTTGGGAAATTTTGAGCATGGTCTCGTAAATCGATTTTTCATCCTTTGTTTCTACACATTCCATTGTTCACTCTTGCAATTCACATCCATGCAAAGACTGCTCTGATACCAAACTTAATCCAAGTTGACTCAACTCCTGGATTTAACCAAGATCTTTTACTTTCGTGATGTGAGTAGAATTGCATTTAAAATAGCATAAAGGAACATAAATGCATGCTGTAAAGAAGAAGGAACATGACAATCATCAACAACATGAAAATAACAAGACGTTGATAACATAGTTTGTCCAGGAGGGACTATGTCTCCGAGCCCCGGTGTCAAGATGGTGTAGGTCGCTGCATTAAGTGCTGTCAATAGTGATGATGTACATAGGTGGTGACGTTGCTATCATACAAGGAAAATTCCCTCACGTAGGATAGGCTCCAAGAGATGTTCCACTGCAGGAACTCTCATTCAAAAAGGAGTCCTATCCATATGACCTAAACTCATGCATGATGATAATGAGCATCCTGTCAACATGGCACAAAAGGGATCTCAATGCAAACATACATGGCGGCACATGAGTATCCCATTAACATAACAACAAAGGGATCTCAAATAAAACATAACGAATCATGACAAGAAGTACATCCCACCAATGATTTCACGTCCCATCAAGGAGGAATCATGAAACAAGTAAGAAAACAAGATCCCACATCAAACAACAAACAAGGATCTATGCAGCACAATGCATCTCATAGCAAAATAAGTGCATGAACATACTGCATATACCTCACATCTTGGGGCCATATGAAGAAAAGGATCTCAAATTGCTGAAGCTGGTTGTCCCATCAATCTCACTGCGTCGAATCTCATGGAATGACTGCTCGCACGTTGAACGCTGACACTTGCACTCCACTTTGAAAATTGACCGAAAAATTAAATGATCATATGGAAAATCTGAATACACCATCATATTTGTGGTGTCGAATAGTGCAAAATTGACTGTCAAATTTCTGAATTTTGAGAAAGTGGAAATCTGGGGCTTAAGGAATCTTTTAGATTCCCTTTAAATGTCCTCAAAGATTCCCTCCTCTGGGTCATCTGAAGATCTGTTGCTCAGATCAAAATTTTGATTGTGCCATCAGGTTCATGTTGCTGAGAGGTGTAAGATCGACAAATTTTTTTTCTAATTTGGACAATGGCAAAATCTCGCCCTCCTAAAGATTGGCTCAGTCATGGTTCTGCCTACCTCTTCTCTAGATCATGGTTCCACTTGCAAATTAACTAATTAAAAAAAACATGCCTCAATCTGCATGCATGCTCCTTCGCTCCTCCATGCTTGGTGCACTTAAGAAAATTATGGTTTAAATATAATTTTGTCAGCGGAGTATTCCAAACACTGAGCCCATGGCGCAATGTTGGTGGAGATTGTTAAGTTGGTGGAGATCTAGGTTCGAATCCCCGTAATGGCACATAACGTTTTGTTTTTCTATGTAATTAGAGCACGTTACTATTTTTTGGCGCATTTTGTTTAACGTGTTACATAAATTGGGCACGTTATTTATTGCGTTGTGGTTGGCGTGTTAAGTGGGATAGTTGGTTGGTTGTATGCCACCATATGGGGCCGCCCGGTGGGGGCCGATCCATGTGGGCCGGGCGGGTTCGATCCCCGTCGGCCTCACATTAACGTATGGAATATTAATAGTGGGTTGGTTTGGGGGTATGGACCAGGTCCACCGAAGGTGGCCTGCCCACCCCATATAGTTTAATGTTGTTTAGTATGGGTTGGACTGGCAGGGGTCATGGCTCGTCGATTCTTTTGGTTTTTGATGTGGTTGGGCCAGCTGGGGTCATGGCCCATCGACACTTTTGGTTTGTGATGTGGTTGGGCCGGCAGGGGTGATGGCCCGTCGGTGCTTTTGGTTTGTGATGCGGTTGGGCCGATGGGGGTGATGGCCCATCGGTTCTTTTGGTTTGTGATGTGGTTGGGCCGACGGGGGTCATGGCCTGTCGGCCCTCTAATAATTGAATTTTATGTAATATGGTTTAGGGTGGCGGGGGTGGTAGCCGACCACCTCATTTACATTTTTTATTAATATTATTAAAATAAGGCCATTTTTTATTTTGTCTAACATAAGGGTTATTAGACAAATTAAAGAGGTAACAATTTCACCCACTTCCGGGAACAGTTTTTTGTGCTTACACAATGTCCTACGCAACAATAATAGCTGCAACCCTCTTATAATTCACAACTTAGAAATACTCCCCTACAACCCTATCTACCTGTGCAATTTAACCTAAACCCAAAAAATAAGGCAGTGCAACAAGTTAAAGATATCGTGCTCCCTACTTACTGCATCTCCTCTGGTGATTGTAATGATATATACTTGAGATCAAGAGAGGTAGTAAATTAGGGAGATTCCCTTGTCATTAGATCACATGACGAAGAAAATTCACATTGGGAAGAAGATTCAATTCAGGAGTCATTAAAAGAACAACATGCTAAAACTCTTGTAGTAGTTGATGTTGTTACTCGAAGAACATCCGATGAAAATTTTGTAGCAGTTGATGTTGTTATTACTACTAAAACAATTTTGAATATAACCTATCCAGAGTGATTGGCTATAGTCTGATTTCTTAAAAGAGTTGAAAAACCTGCAAGTCAAGATTGCACTGTTACAAGCTTTTAAAGACGTTCTGATTTATGTAAAAATAGAAGGGAATTATGCGTTAAAAGATATAGTAGGAAACCTTGAGATATTCCCACTGTTTATGTCATGGGAAAAATGACATAATTAATGTTGGAAAGGACTTCGACTACTAAATATGTTGATCCTAGGAATCCGACAATAATTATTCATATTGGAAAAACAATTATCCTAAATGCATCGGTTGATACGGGCATTGCAATAAATGTGATGAATAGAGAAACCCTTGAGTTTCTCAAATTTACCAATTTAAGACCAACCCTTATTGTGTTAGAACAGGCTGATCAATCAAAAATTTGATCAGAAGGAATCCTAGAAGATGTTGTCATTTATGTGGATTTGTTAGGCCGCTATACTACTAGTGTAACCCTTATTTTTATTAGTACAACCCACTTATTATATTGATGTACCCACATAGTGCCCATATT
>APFE030259615.1:2247-26415 GCA_000404065.3 Pinus taeda
CCCATAGAACCTTCCTCTGACATTGTCTTCTGAGGATAGACTCTCCCAATTTCAGGATTAGTTTCGAGCAACTCTCCTCCTAATTTGAGCTTTGATCTAGTTAGCATTCAATAGCTAAACCAACACAAGCTTGTCTAACCTTAATAGTCTAAAGCTCTGATACCACTTGATCTGAAAATCACTTGTGAGTGACCTTAGTTAGTTAATTAATGAATGAAGGTATTATAGACTCATGTGCTGGTGTGTGTCTATGTTATTTTAGGCAACAGATCGATCAGATTGAAAAATACACAGACACTGGAAGAATGGAAAACAGTAAGAGAAACACAATAAGAAAATGCAAGAACACAATAGATTTAATAAGGAGTTCACCCTATTCTCCAGGGATACTTCTCCAATCGAGCTTTCAATGGTGGCCTTCCTTTATTGTGTCTTTAAAGTAGAGATTTACAATGTGGAGTTCAATTTGAGTCTCCTAAAACAGATAATACTTGGTAGGGTGGCTCTTGGATTCCCCAAGACCCTAGAGTGCACAGACTCCTTCCCCTTTCCAAGTCTTGACCTCTCTGGTCTTTAATGGGAGGAGCCCAATGTGGTGCTCAATTTCAGATACATCCTCAAAGGGATTTGCTTGAACCTCTCAAGCCTTCTGTTTGCTCGATGCTGCCTTAGGTCAGCTTGCCTCTTTGTTTCCTGCTTCTTGCTTCACTACCTTTTCTTTGCTCTTGTTCTCTGTATCTTCGTCTTCTGTCTTCTGTCTTCATGTTCTGTTCTTTGTCTGTTAATGGCTTAAAGCCAATCTGTCCTTGACTGTTTGATTCCTCTTCCACCCCTTCAGTTCACCTGCTGCTGTTCGTTTGGAGTTCCCTGCCTTTGCGTCATTGCCATCGTTCAAAGGGAAGTGGCCATTTGCCCTCTCACAAACCGTGCCATCTCTTCCTCGACGGTTCGGTAATTCAGTTACACTATGGAATGACTCATTTGCCAACTCAGCGGTCAAATCGAACTTCAGAATTTTACATGCCACAACTTAATTCCCCTGTCAAATCTAGTTTCTCCATCGGGCGCAATCTCTGCCATCAGATCTGGAGCCCCCAGATCCTACGGTGTTTTCCCATTTCACGCCGTTGACTTGCTCAACCGTTAGCGTGCGATGAGAGGCGGTTTTCTTTGTCAACCACTGGACACGTGTCATGCGCTGAATGGAATTGCTCGATTTTAGCCAAATCCACTTACCGCCCAAGGATGCCCCCGATATACCGCCGGTTTTGGAGCGTGGGACCCACCTTTTGCCTTAGCGCTTTCCCCATGGTTTCCCGGCTTCCCATGTGATCGAGCACTTGGGGCTTTTCCTGCTTGAGGGGTTTTGCCCAGCGATGCATGTTTTGCACTAATCGTGCATCAGAAATGGCCTCCGTTTCCTGATCCGGACTTCCCAACTGCTAGTTTTGCCTCCTGCGCGGTCTCCATGGGCCTCGGTCAGCACGCTTTGACCGAGGTCCTCGTCTTTTCTTGCTGGCTACAAATTGCCACTGTCCAGAGGTCTTCCTGATCGCTCTTTGTTCATAAATTCAAAGTCTGTCCTGTCTTAATCTGATAATCACTCGTGAGTGACCTCAATTAATTAATTAATAAATGAAGGTACTACAGACTCATGTGCTGGTGTCTGTCTATGTTATTTTAGGCAATGGATCGATCAGATTGCAAAATACACAGACACTAGAAGAATGGAAAACAACAAGAGAAGCACAGTAAGCAAATGCAAGAACACAATAGATTTAATAAGGAGTTCACCCTATCCTCCAGGGCTACGTCTCGGGTCTAGCTTTCAGTGGTGGCCTTCTTTTATTGTGTCTTTAAAGTAGAGATTTGCAATGAGGAGCTCAATTTGAGTCTCCTGAAATAGATAATGTTTGGTAGGGTGGTTCTTGGATCCCCCAAGCCACTAGAGTACACAAACTCTTTTCCTTACCAGAACTTGACCTCTATGGTCTTTAATGGGAGAAGCCTAATGTGGTGCTCAATTCCTGATAGATCCTCTCAGGGTTTGCTTAAACCTCTCAAGCTTTCTGCCTGCTCGATGCTACCTTAGGTCAGCTCGGCTCTCTGTTTTCTGCCTTTTGCTTCACTGTCTCTTCTTTTCTCTCGCTCTCTTTGTCTTCATTCTCTTCGTTCTCTCTTCTTCTTTCGTGTTCTATTATTTGTTTGTTCATGGCTTAAAGTCGATCTATCTCATGACTGTTCGATTCCTCTTCCGCCTCTTCGGTTCGCCTGCTACTATTCATTTGGTGTTCCTTGCCTCTGCATCATCGTCAATGGCTTACAGGGAAGTGGCCACTTGTCCTCTTACGAATTGCGCCAGCTCTTCCTCGAAATTTCGGTAATTAAGTTACACTGTAGAATGACTCATCTGCCAACTCAGTGGCCAAATCAGACTTCAAACTTCTTTATGTCGCAGCTTAATTCCCCTGTCAAATCTGGTTCCTCCATTGGGCGCAATCTTTGCTGTTAGATCTGGAGCCGCCAGATCCTACGATATTCACTCATTTCGCGTGGTTGAATTGCTCGATCATTAGCGTGCGATGAGCGACAGTTTTCTCTCTCATCCGTCAGACATGCGTCATGTGGTGAATGGAATCGCTCGGTTTCAGCCAAATCTGCTTACTGCCCAACAGTGCCCCCGATATACTGCTGGTTTTGGAGCGCGGGTCTTGCCTTTCACCTTAGTGCTTTCCCCACATTTTCCTGGATTCCCATGCGACTAAGCACTCGGGGCCTTTCCTTCTCGAGGGGTTTTGCCTAGCGATGCACGATCGTGCATCAGAAATGGCCTCCGTTTCCCGATCCGGGCTTCCCAAGTGCCAGTTTTTCCTCCTGCGCAAACTCCATGAGCCTTAGTCAGCACACTTTAACCAAGGTCCTCGTCGTTCCTTGCTGGCTGCAAATTGCCATTGTCCAGAGGTCTTCCTAATCGCTCTTTGTTCATAAATTTCGGAGGTCTGTCCTTATTTGATACAGTCATGGTACTTTGATATTTTTTCATGGACCTAATTTGGGTCATATTACCCTTAAGGTAGTGGACTAGTAGAGTCATCCAACAAAATTCTGGTCAATATTATCAAAAAGTTACTTGAGGATAACAAAAATACATGGAACAAGAAGTTAGTCAATGCCTTATGGGCAGATAGATTGACTACTAAGAAGTCCATTGGAACATCACCCTATCAACTGGTTTATGGGATGGATGTAGTTTTCCCATCATCCTTGGGAGTGTCAATCATGAAAATCCTTCAAGAATCATAGGTTGAACCAAATGATATTCAGAGAAGGATAAATCAAACCATACACTTGTAGTAGACCAAAGAAGAAGTATATGTAAAATCACAGATAATCTAGGAAAATATTAAGAAAGTGTTTGATAAAAAGACTAAAGCAGATGATTTTCACATAGGAGACAAAGTCTTTAAGTGGGATTCAAGGAGAGAAGATAAAGGCAAGCATGGAAAACTTGATTTTCTGTGGCAGGGGCCTTATGTAATTTATGGCTACAGAGGCAACAATGCCTTTTTCTTGAGAAACATAGATGGATTAGATCTACTAGGAGGACCTGTTAATGGTAGGATGCTGAAGCACTACATTTCCACTAACTTATAGTAATTCACTTTACTTTTCATCATTGTACATAACATTGTAGAGAGTAGATTGGATTGGATGGTAAACCTACAAAGTTGAAGCCCGTAGAGAAGGCCCTAAGCTTTGAAAGATTTACTGTCATAAGTATCAATAATGCAGATTCATAGAAGGACACTTTTCAAGGTAACTTCAGCCACAATTCAAAGGCTACTAATTTTTAGAGTTCTTGACATTTCACTAAGAAATGACATCCCCATGTGGAGCCACTGTTAGAGTCCTATAGTGATAGGATTCATAATTTTTGAATGGGCTAAGGTTAAGCGTTGTAATATTGTACATACCTTTGCTTTCTGCAAATGTTTTCCATATTAAAAATAAAAAAATCTAAAGAGGGTATGTCCTAAAAGAAATATCAAAGGACAAAAAGAATAAGAAAAGATCAAAAAATGAAAATATATGAACCCCAAACATAAAAATAGATCATGAAAGTGTGCAAGCCTAAATGCCACTACTATTTTACTGCTTTACTGTCTTAAATAAATGGTTGTGCAGCTTGTCATACATGCCACAACCCATGGTAGTCAAACTGCTTAACCTTGGCTATTTCATGCTTTTAATCTTATGTTTATCATTAGAGAATAAAATCTGACCAAACAGCTTAATCTTGGCATATCATTAGATAGGTAGAGAAAATAAAAGGAGCTCATCAGTTTAATCTGGGCCCTTAGAAGATATAAGGTTAGAATCAGATAGTTTACTTTCCAAAAGAAAAATGAATGATAAGGGTCTGCTAGCCTAAATGCACCCAAATAAAATGAAGAAAAAATGTTGCTGAAGTATAAAGTTGATTGGATAAAAGCACATTTATCATGCTTAATCATATGTTTCAATGTGCATGAGCATTTAAGAAAACAAAAACAATGGTTTACAAGTTCATTTAATTAACTCCCCCTCATTCATTTCATCCCTTTACTTACTAGTTTCCCCATCCACAAGTAAGTTCTAGTACTAAAAATCCTTCAAGTCATAAAGGCTCAGAGCATTTCTCTGACTTTTGGTGGGACCAAACCCTCGGCTTAATGACTTAGGGACATCAAGTGTTAGAATTCCCTTCATAAAATTCATTTCCCTTCATTACCCTAATAAAACCCTTTTCCTAAGGTTAAACCTCATTTGCCTATGAAAAGTAAAACAACCCCATGTTGAATTCCATTTCATTCAGAACACCCACAAAAAGATTTTATGCTAAGTATGAAATGTACGTGAATAAAATGCACAAATATTACATTTATGCTTAGGGGTATGTTCACTCCCCTCATTTCATTTCATATTAATTCTTAACATAATACTATAGCTCCCGATATACCTTTTGCCATCTTAAATTAAATCCCGTATATAATACCCCAACCCTTAGTTTAGCTATGAACTATACTTTTATCCCATACCCCCAAAAAAACCCACTTAGTTGACCACTTCTTGGTAAATCTAAGGTAATCCCACGATTAAACCCCACCCGATCATTTAATCCCATGTTTAACTCCTAAATAATCCAAAACCGCCAAGGATTAAAGTCTCAGCCCCCCCCGAAACCTGTGCCCATTTCATACGTGCACATCTGTCACTCAACTGCCGTCCGATCACCAGCGCCCACATTCAATGGTTCACAGCCATATTGGGTTCACCAAATGACCAACCTTTACCCACCCGATGAAGTGGTTTTGACTGGTCCCCCACCTGCTACGTGTCAAGCGCTAACATAGATCGGGTGACCCCTCCAAAATACCGCCTCCTCCATAAAAGCGATGTGATGGCTTGGGAAACCACCTCACTGCCCAACCCAAAAAACCACCTAATGTTCATTTGTAATTTACCCACCAAAAAGTTACCATTGTTGAATAAAAAGGCCGAGAAGCCCTATTTCGCCTTTTTCGCTCATTTTCTTTGTGAACCTTTGCAAACCATTGCGACACCTACAAACTTTGAAATCACCAATTGATCTCAATTCCACCCTTGAAGAAGTTGTAGAGACCCCAATCAAGCTCTTAGTCCATACCAGAGCTCATTCAACCTTCTCCAATTGCTGAGAACACCAAATTTGAAGTTAATTTACCCGAATTCCAGGTATTTGCAGAAAATTACCAAGCACCCTTTAAATTTGAAAACGTTCAGTCTGTAAAGTGTTTTAATTAAGTAAAATTAATTGAAATTACTTTAAAATTAAATTGTGTGCCCAAACCCTTTTGAAATCTTCCAATTTTCCTTCAAAACCTCTGATATAAACTTGTATTGTCAAAGTCCACAAGAACTGAATTATGACTGCGCCTGTCGCCAATGATGTCAGACCTGTCATAACCCCCCATTTGGACCTTGATCACCTTCCCCTGTTCGACAGGGATTTTCAAATCAAAGATACAAGTGCCTATACACTCCTGCTCAAAATTCATTGTTTCAGTAAGGATAAATATCTTAACCATACAGATGACATTGGACTTTGGGACTCTAGTTTGCCCAAATACTAGTTTCCATAAGTACATATCTTTCTTAGATTGTCCATATGTGACATGCTTGTTACATTCCCAGCCAGAGAGCTATCATATCCCCAGACTAGAAGGTCTTGTTCACTATTACAGCTGAGTCAATCAATGAGATGTTGCAAGTCCAACCAGGTCCAAACCTGACCCCACTCTCCATTGGGGATTTGTTAGACTAGTACACCAAATTGAGTCCAGCAAGACTGGCCCAAATATTCCAAACTTTCATTATAGAAGAGAAACACATTCCTAAAGATGCCCCTCCATATGTTTCTGCCATTTTCTCTGAAAGGGGCAAGCAAATTATAGCCATGATATCACGTATTCTGGGTTGTACCACAGATGAATTTGTTGATGAGCTCATCTTGGCCTTCATGTCCATTTTCACCCCAGAAAAGCCTCCTGCTACTTTGTATGATTATGCCCAGTTCATAGCTGAAAGGATGCATGAGCAATTTACCAAAATGAACAATGAAAGAGTATTCAAGTACTCATATGTACTTTACCACATGTTTTTCTATAATCAGTCAGACAAATTTCCCTTCACCCTCCAGAAGCTGGATACCAAAGGCCAGCCCAGGTCTGTTATATTTTGGACACCACTTTTCCACATGTATTCATCACCATACACCTATACAAACTTCATTGAATCTTTTGTCCATCTAGTCATGACCATGCAGATAGGAAGCCCTCCACCCAGAATAAGCCAAGAAATCAAAAGAGTTCTCCAATTGTGCAAGCAAAGTAAGGCGGGAGATTGGTACCTTTACCAAAATCACACCGAAATAAGAATCTATGGTTTCTAGCTTGCCCCATACAAACTGCCCAAATACCTCCCCATGAGGTTATTTGCTCTGGAATATTATAGGCAGATAATGAACTCTGACAATGTCAACTTTGTCTCTGCCAAGAAAAGGAGTCAGTTCAATGTCAAAAATAAGTTAGGCCCTTTTATTTGCAATTCTAGAGAGGTGGGAGATGAAGTAGATCAAATTCTGCAACAAATGAAGTTTTAGAGCACTTTCATGTGGAGGTATGACCCTCAAGGGTTTATAACCAAACTAAGACAAAAGGTCAAATTGGGACCTTACATTCATCACCCCATACCAGAAATAGAAAGATATTCCAATCAATTTGAGTGGGTGGGAAACACTCTCATAGACAGGGATAGTAAAAAGGTAGATGTTGAGAATACCTTAATTGATCTAGAAAAATAGCTTGATGAAAACTCATTCCTGCAGGTACTAGAGCAAGAAGGAACCATGACTACTCTTCCTGTTTTACAGACTCCTCAGAATGAGGAAAATAATTCCAAAAGGAATAGAGAAGAAGCCTCCAGCTTAGGTATGGTCACTTCCAATATACAATATGAAGCTAGCCAGAGCAAAAGGCCTAGGCTTAATCCTATTTTAGAATAGGAAGACATAAAAGGCTCAGTAGAAATAACTGATGCTAATTTAGACATGAGAAAAGGCACAACTCCATCTAGAGGAACACAAGAGCCATTTACATCACAAACTCAAATGTTAGAAAGGTAGCTCAGTGTAGAAGTCTCCTCATTTAATAGGCCTGCTAATAAAGATAGGGACATTAAGGAAAGGTTAAAAGAAATCAAAATGAGAAATGAGAAATTGAAGGCACAATCCTATGCACAGTATCTCAAACTTACACCCACTAATCAAACTAGGTTGATGTCAGCTTTTGACATCAAGGAATTAAAGATGCAGATGTCCTTCATAAAACCAACTGTACAATGACCAAGAACATCAACAGATTTCAAGAAGATTGATTTTGAGGTATTGGCAAGGGATATTCATTGCATTGACCAAATTGAATTTCACAAGTAGGCTGGACAAATGATTTACTCCACCCTTACAGGAAAAGCCATAGCTACCCATCAGTTGCAGAATCCACTCAATAACATCTCATCCATATCAGTTGGAAAATGCATCCTCACAGGTCAACGACACTAGAATCAAGTCTTTAGAAGACTTGATAATAGAATTGGGACATGATCCCAAAGAAATCAAGGCCACTGAACAACTAATCAAAAAGAAAAATGATGACATTGCAACACTCAAAAAATAGTTGAAAATACCTCAACTGCAACATCCCCAGACACAAGAAGTCTTAGAGAACCAAACAAGGCATGAAGAGTTGATGGACTTGGTCCTCAAACTAAATGATCAATTGAGGGAGACAGAAAAGGAATTGGACAGCTTAATCCAATTAAAGAAAATTGATCTTGGCACTACCTCGGTGAATGTCATCCCAACAGTTACCATGGCTGTTCCTTCCACATTGGTAGCCTCATTGGCTCCCACAGCTCCAATGGCCATAGCACAGCTAGTTTCTACAACATATACATCAGCAACAGGTACATCAGGTGAAGAAGCAACAAGATTGGTTAAAGCTACGGAAGAATTGTCCATACAAACAACAGAGATCAATAAGCTCAAAGAGAAAGTGACAAGCTTGGAAACTGATTACAAGCTTGCCAAGATCATGCACAAAGAAGAAGTGCAAAAGGTCACCAGGATGAGTGAGAGATTAAAATCCATGGAAAAAGACTTAACACTAAAAGAACCCCTTGGGCAGGCTAAGAAACTACTACGTGCCAATATAATTGACTTTGTCAATGATATTTGGCCATCTATTCAGGTGATTTTTGAGTAGATAGATTTGATAAAGATGGCTACAGAGGCCATCTAGAAGGTAAAAGGAGAATTAGGAGAAATGCTAGAAGAGGTTGCCATAATTATCCAGTTCCTTAACAACAAGAATAAGTATGAGCTTTAGGAATTGGAAATAGAGGACATAACAGAGACAATTTTGGAGATCAGAAAGGTCCTCTCCAAAAGGAACTTGATGCAGAATTTGGAGGATAAATGTTAGAATATGCAGATAGCCATTGACAGGTTTATGGCTAAGTTCCAAATTTTGAGAGAGAAAGGATTACCCAATCCCTTAGTGATAAATGACAAGCTCATGACACAGGAGGATTACAACAGGAAAATCAGAGAGATAACAAAGGATCAGGTGAATACATCATCACTAAAGGCATTGGCAACAGGTAAAGTGCTCTACCAAACATTTGAAAACTTGTTTTACCTCCAACATGAGGTAAAACACTTGTTTATCAATAAGCCTACTTTTTCTAAATACACGAGGCAAATGAAATATATAGGAGGATGCTAAAATTCCAATTACCTAATGCTGAAGCATGGGAGAAAATAACTGATTTACTATAGAAATATGCAATAAAAAGGTTAATGTACAGTAAAAGTAAAACAACATGGTAAAAGGATGAAGACAGATCAACATAGTCAAAGTTTATCAGATGAAAGGTTCATATAAAAGAAGCATCCAACGTGAAAGATCAAACAACAAAGCAACATAAAGGGCTAAAAATGAAAGCATGATAGCCAACACAACCAAAATAAAAGGGACAATAGAAGCAGTTCAATAGCTGTCTCTATCTTCTTGCAAGAAGATATTTTTATTTCCTAGATTAAATCTTAAATTAGCTTTAGATATTTTGTAATAAACTTTTGTATAAATACTTCACAATTCGAAGTATGTAGGGTGGATTCTATTAGACATTTCTATAGACATTTTTGATCAAGACGATTGATTAATAAAGATTAGACATTTCCAAGGATTCATGTGTTGAGCGAATTTCAGATAAGTATTTTTATGTGTTATTGTCATTTTTCTTAAAGTTATTCACAATCTTAAATATTTTCTCAATCTAAATGTTATAACTGGAGTAATATTTCAAAACTTGTTTAATCACACTCTGTCTTAATAGTTAAGCATTTGAATGTTTTCTTCTGATATTTAAATTAAAGAATTCTTAATTGCTCTTTGGTTTAGATTGATTTCATGAATAATCCAGGTTAAAGGATTCTTAACTGCTCTTTGATCTCAATTACCCCTTCCTTCCTCATTCATTATCTGGGTCTAAGAACCCTTAACTTCTCTCTCACCCTGAGTGAAACCCTTTCACCCCTCTGTCCCAAACATATGAAATTCACTCTATTGTCTTGCCCTTGGAACATCCCCTTTAATGAGTTAATCCAGTTTTGCTTCCCTGTTAGTTGACTCCATAGCCCAATTGTTTATAAATATCAATTTATCCATTTGTCTAAGCAGATCCCACCACCCAATCTCAAACAAAATCAAACACCCCTTGAGAAATCATAGCTAGCCTATAAACATCTTAACTAAAACAATGTTAAATTTTAAAGAGAGAGCCCTCTCTGAGCATCAGGAAGGCTAGGTCCTAATCTCAAAAAGTGGATAGTGGTTACCTTTGATTAAATTTCCTTCTTATTACTTCAAAGGAATTATCAGAGTGATAACAATCAACACAAATTTTTCTCATTACAGTCACGCTGAAGACCCTGTCAGCACGGATTTTGACCATTACAATCACGTTGGTCCAAAAAATGAGATTTTCTCTAGGGTTTTTGACAAAAGATCTGGAATGTCTTGATCTATAAAGTCTTTCTCCTACTCTGTGTGCATATAATTTTGAATTATTGTTGTTAGATTCTTTGTGGTTTGCAAAATTTTGTCCAACATTTAAGTAGTGAAAACGAACTTTGGTTGAATCTTTAGTTCTTTAAGTAATCAAATTTACTATTTTGCTGCTTGCATGTGTTACTGATTTGTTGTCTGATAAACATTTTTAGTTCTTTTAGAAACCAGAAAGAAATTTCATTTGAATTTGTTAACCCTTCATCTCAAAATTGACCATTACTTTTAGAAATTACATTAGATTACATTGCACTGGAAAATTGTTTTTGAGATTATCATTAAGCATAGATTACATTGCTTGGTGTTGAAAGATGATAATTGGGTCTCATTCATTACAAAATAAAACATTAATGTAGGTGAATTTTAGTGAGTTAAAATTCATTTACTTTTTTTGGGTTGTTGCATTGGAATTGTGAAGTTGAAAGATCTAGTTTGGAAGCTCTTGTTGGCTGCATATTTGATTATTGCATCACTGTTTGCACTTCTTCCCTACACTAGATATCTTTCATCGAAAATGAAAAGGGTCCTTTTTTCATATTAGTTGCATCGTAGGTGTGTTCGGGTGACATCGAGTTTTGAGCCTTGAAACTGAAACATAATTCAAGATTAACTTTAAAATTAATCTCAATTAACCTAAGGAGAATTTGTAACATTAATGCAAACATCTATAGGCCTATGCTAGAGATGTGTTATGGTGTCGTTAAACGTAGGAGTTGTCGTTTTTTGCTAGCATTGCATCCCAGGGGTGAAATCTTGTTCCACGTACGTAAATGTATAGGATTGTTCGTCACGTACCTTAGGGTATATCAAATGATGCTCCGCGCATGAAAATTGTAAAGGAACGCTTTCATGAAACGATTTCATCAAATGATTATGCAGTAGACAACACTACTACGGACTACACTCCCACATATAACCAAGTATATTTTGGGAGTCCCCTATAGGTTCCTATCCATCCATAATTAACCGAGTCAGCCGCCTTGTATACCATGATACACCGAAAACAACATTAAGGGATATTGGTTTTTGTACATTAAGTCCTTTGTTCACAAAGTGTATATTGTAGTTCACAGTTTCTTAGTAAACCCTTTTGCCTAGTTACCCCTTTCTTTTGTTTATGTCTTTAATTTCTAAAATCGATTAGTTGACTGCTTAACAACATCATTCTTGTGGAAATACTCCTTAGTGGATCTTAGGTTGAGATTAATGGCAACAGTTCCTGAGTCCACCAATCAAGGAAACCCCTCTGACAGGAATCCTGGTCCTTTCTCTTCTTTTGGAAATGTTGGTGCTCCTTATATGGAAACATTGTCCCTTCTCTGGTTTAACATCAATTTTCTAGTTTGGTTATTTTCAACCCATATGGTTCCGAATGTCCAAACTGCTTCTCAACCAAGTTCTCCTCCACCCGAACAACATCAACCTCATGTTGATCCTAAAGTTGACCCCTTGCCTTCTTCACCTATTGTTTCGTCATCCCTTCCTCCCTCTTCGCCTAGTGAAAGTATTGATTCTAGTAACTAGGGAGCCAAGAAGAAGAAGAAGAGGATGATGAAGAAGAAGCAAAATAAGCAAGGGGGAAACCAAGCAACCATTGCTACAAATGCAACTAATGTGGAGAAACCTTCCAATCAACCCTGCAAAGTTAAATTCCCTTGCATGTTATGTAAGGGTGACCACCTTCTTAGAGATTGTCCTTGTATTCCCAAGGTATTAGAAGTGTGGTCCATAGGTTCAAATTGCCCTTTGTCATCGGCCTCTGGAGATCGTGCGGGTGACAAACCCTCAACTAGTGATAGCAAGGTCCATGGAAAAAATGGTAAAGTCAAATTTCCCTGTAGTTTATGTTAAGGGAATCATCCTATTGACCTTTGTCCTTATATGGATGAAGCCTCAAAAGTGTTGAACAACCTTAAAACTTCTCAGCCTCGTCTTCTAACTGGCTATCGAAAACTTCCCCCTGATCCTCCATTAGTTGACCAAGTGATTGATTAGAATTCATCTCTAGTTAATCCCACTCACTCTGAATGTGAATCCCATGAGCCCATTCCCACCCAAACATTGGTTGAGAAAATGGTTGACTCAATTCCACCTTTAGTTGATCGTACCTTTCTCGTAGAGAGTGAACTTCATACAGCTTAGGTTCTTGTTTCTTCAGGTTCCAATGAATTTGGGGGCAATCCTCCCGTTCCCAAGGTATAGGGGGGCGATCCTCCATTCCCATAATGCAAGGGGTTAGTTATCCCATTCCCATGACACCCCCTCCAAGTAGTATGGCCAATTCCTTTGATTGGAGTTGACTTACATGTATCGTCTTACTCCTTATGTGCCCTTTCAGATCATAGTACATGCTTATAATATACCTGTACCAAGTACAATCATAGATGAAGGCACGTCAGTTAGTATTCTGTCCTCAACTAGTTGGAAAGCTTTAGGTTCTCCACAACTTGTGCCTATTACCCAAAATATGTTAGCTTTTAACAATGGAGCCAATCAACCATTAGGGGTCCTTCCTAAGTTACCTATTTCTTTGGGAGGAAATATTGTCTATATCTATGTGATGGTTGTACAAGGCCCTTTGGATTTTAATTTACCCATTGGTCGTGACTATGCTTATGTCATGGGATCTCTTGTCTCTTGTCTCTTTCATGTCATATGTTTCCTGCATGAAGGAATAATAGTGACCATTGATCAACTTTTGTTCATTGGTCCTAATTTGACTCCCAATCAACCATCTTCCCTAAATGGTCCTTGTATGCAAGTGGTATCACCCTTGCCACAAATTAATTATGTGGCAACCTATTCCATGCCCACGTATATTGATGATCTAGTCAGTGATATAATGCATCATGTATTGAGTGCATTGGAGCCCGATCTTTCCAATATATCCCTTGATGGATATCCCTTACAAAGCATTTTTCTCCCATTTTACGAGAACATCTTGGAAGCCATGGCCTCTTATGGGCCATAATCAAGGTGTCTAGAGCGCCATTCCTTTTCTTGTGTCAAGCTCCTTAAAAAATGAAACAAGGTCCCAGAGTAGAGTTCCTTTACTTGTGTCAAGCTCCTTAAAAAATGAATCAAGGTTCTCGAAGCAAAGTTCCTTTAATCATGTCAAGCTCCTTAAAAAATGAAACAAGGTGTTAGAGCAGAGTTCCTTGTCTTGTGTAAAGCTCCTTAAAAAATGGAACAAGGTGTCAAAGCATAGTTCCTTTACTTGTGTCAAGCTCCTTAAAAAATGAATCAAGGTTCCCGGAGCAGAGTTCCTTTTCTTGTGTCAAGCTCCTTAAAAAATGAAACAAGGTGTCAGAGCAGAGTTCCTTATCTTCTGTCAAGCTCCTTAAAAAATGAAACAAGGTGTTGGAGCAAAGTTCCTTGTCTTGTCTCAAGCTCCTTAAAAAATGAAACAAGGTATTGGAGCAGAGTTCCTTGTCTTGGGTCAAGATCCTTAAAAAACGAAACAAGATTTTGGAGCACAATTCCTTTTCTTGTGTCAAGCTCCTTAAAAATCGAATCAAAATACTCAGAGCAGAGTTCTTTGTCTTTTGTCAAGCTCCTTAAAAAATGAATCAAGGTTCTTGGAGCAGAGTTATTTGTCTCGTGTCAAGCTCCTTAAAAAATGAATCAAGGTTCTCGGAGTAGAGTTCCTTTACTTGTGTCAAGCTCGTTCAAAAATGAAACAGGGTGTTATGAGCATGGTTCTTTTCCTATGTCAAGCTCATTAAAAAATGAAACAAATCCCCCTCCAATTCGAGTCTTTGATTAGATCTCGTAAATTCCCAATTGGGTCTTTCACTTGATCTCGTAAATGAACCTTCATTCCATCCACTTGTTAGTAACCAATAGTCTGCTTAGGTGAATGAAATGGAGCTTGGGGGGCATGTACCTCAAATTGAGTCATTATGCTGGGGGCATGCAAAATTATATGAAGCATAGTTTTTCTTTGTTTCAAGCTTATGTAAAAATTAAACCAATATCAAGTATGGTTTCTATTTGTTTCAAGCTTGTGTAAAAATGAAACCAAATCCAAGCATAGTTTTTCTTTTTTGCAAGCTTGTGTAAAAAATGAAACCAATCTCAAGCATAGTTTGTATCCATTTCAAGCTTGTGTAAAAATGAAACCAAATTCAAGCACAGTTCCCATGTTTTAAGATTGTGTAAAAATGAAACCATTCCCACTTTAACTCTCTTAATTTCCATTTTTATCAGCTTGTTTCTGCCAGATGAACCATGGTTTTATCATTCCATCGTCACCATCTGTTTGGCCAATCATAAAATCATACAATTTCACTTGGGGTTTTTTTATCCTTGCTTGAGGAACCACTGCGATGAGTGGTCTTATTAGCCAACTTCTTGACCTTTGCATGTTTTGAGCAGTTCCATCATCACCAAAACCAATCCACTCATTCCTCTAGGTGGAGTCCTCTTTCAGCTCTTTTCAGACTCCAAAAGTATGAAAATATTGTCAAGCACTTGTCTTTTCAAACTCGTTAAAGTAATTGAAAAGACATCTACTCAGTATAAGTTTAACCCTTTTCCAGACTGAGATAAACTAGCTACGAAAAAGGAATACCTTAGTCGAACATATCTAAGAGGTTCTTTTGAGTACTATTTTCTACCTTTTCGGACTTAAGAAACTATCTACGGAAAGGGATATCTAGATTTTTCTTTTCACCTCTTTTTCAAACTCTCTAAACATGAAAAAGATGTCGAATTACCCCTTCGTCAGACATGTAAAACTAAAACGACGAAGGACTTGTCACCATGACTAGACCGAACTACTCCTTCCTAGGGCTCATTATAAATATTAGGTTGGATTCATCTGAAGGATGAACTTATATGACAAGCATATGGTATCCTATTCAAGATTGAGATTAAAAATAAAGAGGTACTCGGTAGAAATAGTGGGGGGGAAATGGAAAGAAACATATATCCTATATTTTGTGTGAAACACAGTATGTCGCTCTTGATTTAGACACACAATTTCGCATGAATGGATATGGAATAAAGCAAAAATGAATAACAAAGATGAAGGGATGAAGTCTAAATTTTAAGAAGGGTTTCTCTTAAAGTCTGATTTGTGGAAGTTCTATTTTATCACATATCTTGTTGAAGATTTGTTGTTGGTCTCTTGCTGATGGATTTGTTGTGTAGAAAGGAGGGCTTGACTTGTCATCTAGAAGGTTGAAGTCTTTCTATGGTCATGGGTCTTGGATATCTCAATTTGATATGATTCTATAAAAAGATAAATTTTCTAGGTTTTCCCCTTGGAGGGGATTTGCCTTGGCTTGGACCCTATATCTCGTGTTCACTATTTTTCTTGCGATCTTCATGTTTTGTATGTTTGATAATTGTTTGATGGAGAAGAAAAAAAATAAATTAATAAGAAGCCAACAAATTTCACAAGCAATTATCAAATAAAGAGAAATCTAATCTAATTTGTGAGCTTCATGATTTCTCAGCACGGAATCAGAGCTAAGGTTTTAAGTAGGAGATTGAAGATCACATCCATTGGAAAAGATTCATAGAATAATGCATCTCTTAAGGTTCTCAAATTATATGGCTTTCTTGCTGAAGATTAAAACAAAATTATGGGTTTATACAATGATCTCTATGATGAAAATATAACCTATTCTCTATTGCACAATAACTCATTATATTGCTGTAAAGGATTGCTCTATGGTTTCAATAAATGTAATTGAAGCTTGCTACATATATTTCTGGAGGTCATAATCTAATAAAACTATGGATCACACTTTGATTGATTTACAAAGGCTCTTACCTAATCAACTGTATAGCTCACACACACTCTATGTTTTACTCTACATTATGGATCTCACTCTACTCTATGTAGTAACACATTATAGTGGCATCACTTGTGGTGGTATCGCTATACAATAGTTATAACAATGGCTACCTTCTTTTTGATGGATCATTTAATAGCTCACTTCATAATGACTTGTTTAAGCTTTAATGGCTTGTATATCATATCAAAGGCTTGTAATATCTTTATGGGATTGTTTTCCAATAGTGACATTGCTAGTTCTTCTGATGTTGCACTGTATATGAAATTAGTCTCTTTGGTTCACTATTATATTACAATGATTTACTCATTACATTGACTCGTTCATGGTGGCTCAAACTGATTCTGAAGCTCTAATATCTAAAGTTTTAATACATTGCAATGGCCAACATATGTACCTTGTGACCTATGGCACACATTTGGATTGCATTGTCACTATGTATACTTGGATCTCTTTGATTGTTATATGATATTTACGATTGCAGAGAAAAGTATCTCCCCTAGGTTTGGTGGCTAACCTAGAACAATAGAGAGACAAGGAACACCATGCTTTCCTTAAAGTAAATAGATGACAGAATGAAACCTACTTGGAATATGTCATGGGATTCGCTCCTTCTTTAGCTTTAATGCTCCAATTCCAGCTCCGATTTCCAATATTAGAACTTTCACAGTCAGATAACAGAAGCCAATAAAATACAATATATATGCAGTATCATCTAAATACTCTATTCAATATATCAACATGGTATTGAAATACATGAAAAACAACATCACTATAGGAAAATAAAGAATTATTGGAAAAAATATAGATGGAAGGAGTTTATAATCATAAATAGGTGTTGATCTTGTAGAAGAGCTCCTCTAGGATGACTTGTCCTTTCCTTGTCACAATGTGCACCTCTAATCACCCCAAATGCATGAAATGAAACCTCTCACCACAACAACATAAGGGTAGAATCACTCTTCAAAATCCAACCTTTTGCATATGGAAGGCTATAAATATATAGCGGAGTGGGGTAAGTTGGGAGTTCTTATCAAATTACCAATTTGAGGTTTTAGATCCACCTTTGATGGGAGGATAGGATCAAATGATAAGGCATGGAAACTCCAAATTAGGATAGGATAGGATCCACATGTTTTATTTGACGTAAATGGTTGTAACAAATTTTGGAATCTTCTGGAAAAGGAGGCTTCTAGAATTTCTCTCTCTTTTCTCGAATTTTTAGAGCCAATGCAGGTGCAAAGGGGAGAAACCTGAAGGTGATCAACGCAGTCCACAATGGAGAAAAATGTAGGTGGATGCTATCCAACAAGAGGCTAGGGTGTGTTGGTCCTAAAACTGGCTCAAATGATGCATTTTAGGGCATAAACTTTGGGGAAGGAAAGAGACATTCTTAGGGCTTTGTGTGAGATGATGACAAGGGGGAATATGATGTTGATTTGATCCCATTAGGAGGCCTATTATTTGGATGTGACAAAATGGCCTATAATAGATTTCCACCTAAAGCGCAAAGTAAAAAATGATGACCGGTGATTGAAGTGCTTTACCTTGTGACAAGTCGGGATTAAGAACAACCAATGAGCTTCATTTGTTACAATACATTTTTATCATGACATCTTTGTTGCTAAGGGAGGCACACCCATACTAAACAAATAAGCTAACATAACATGTACAATGATTAAAAGATGCATCCACATATGACAACTAGTGGATGCATGAGTGGATGATTTTCTATATGATCATTGGCCATCATACATTGTGATCTTTCTATAACTCCCGAAATCACAGCTCGAATGGATGAAACTAGATCTGGAGTCTTCTATCTCGTTCACATGAGCAACCAACATACGAGTCTAACCATGTGAATCAATGAGCTAAGATTGGACATGGTAGACACCATCTTATTATCGTCCAATGATGTAAGTCGTTAACAGATGTGAGGGAAATCACTGATGATGTTAATGGATATCAAGGTACTACAATACAATTCATATGGTGTCAATAAATGAGTTGATGTCGAACACCACAAATAGTCTTCTGGTCGAAGGCCATTGATGTAAACTTGTCTCCAAGAGAGATGAAACTTTCCATTGATGTATGCAAGCACCAAGGTACCAAAGGGTGTTTATAATTCAACTTCCTGGATAATGTGCTGATGTCGATAGGAAGTGACTCATCATAGGAGGGCCTTGATGTATCCCCCATCAATGACACAAAATGAGTATCATGATTTAGACAATATTATCAAAGTGATACTGATACAAAAATGGATCAAGAAAGGAAATCATGGAATGAAGGCTTAAGATTATTGTAACTGATATCAACTAAATGACTTCTCTTGAACACACCATCGACACTGAACAGAGTTGGCAGAATTGGCTCAAAACTGAAATGGAGGCTTTGAAAATGGTACGATAACCAAAAGACAAGCAAATTACCCAACCCAACAGCCACATAGATGAAGTGGAAGATTTTAGTGTTCAAGAGCGAGTCGTTGCCATTAGAAAATAGAATACCATGTTTTCCCAATTTCCCCAACCATATTGGCCAATACCTCTTTATTTTTTTAAAAGGTTGAGGAGGATAACATATGCTTGATTTATAATTTCACCCTTCGGATGAATCCCTCCGAGTATATTTAACGAACCCTGATAAGGAGAGGTTCAGTCTCATCATGTTCAACAAGTCCATCATTGCTTGATGTTTTAATGAGTCCAACAAAGGTAAAACTCGACATCTTTTTCATGTTTAAAGAGTTTGAAAAGGAGGCAAAAAAGAAAACTCCAGATATCACTTTTCGTAAATAGTCTCTAAATTCCGAAAATGTAGAAAACAATACCCAAGAGAACCTCTTAACCATGTTTGACTAAGGTATTCATTTTTCATAAAAAATCTATCTCAATTCAGAAAAGGGTTAAACTTATACTGAGTAGATGTCTTTTCATTTACTTTTACGAGTTCGAAAAGACAAGTGCTCGACGATATTTTCATGTTTTGGGAGTCTAAAAAGAGTTGAAAGAGAACTCCTCCTGGAGGAACGAGTGGTATAAATGGTAGAAACTGGTTCTAATCATGATGAAACTTCTCAAAACACATAAAAGGTGAAGAGGTTGGCTAATAAGACCACTCATTGCAACAGTTCCTCAAGAAAGGATAAAAACCAAGTGAAAGTGTATGATTCAACCAAGAAGATGGTGGTGATGGAATGAAAAAACCAAGGTTCATCTGGAAAAAATAGGCTGATAAAAAATGGCAATCACGAGGGATAAAATGGGAATGATTTTATTTTTACAGAAGTTTGAAACATGGGAAACTATGCTTGAAATTAGTTTCATTTTTACACAAGCTTGAAACATGGGAAACTATGCTTTAGATTGGTTTCATTTTTACACAAGCTTGAAATGGAGAAAAACTGTGCTTGGAATTAGTTTGCATGCCCCCAACATAATGACTCAATTTGAGGTACATGCCCCACAAGATTCATTTCAGTCACCCAAGTAGACTATTGTGTACTAACAGGTGGATGGAATGAAGGTTCATTTATGAGATCAAGCGAAAGACTTGACTGGGAATTTACAGGATCTAATCAATGACTCTAATTGGAAGGGGATATCTTTCATTTTTTTATGAGCTTGGCACAGGAAAATAACTATGCTCATGACACCTTGTTTTACTTTTTAACGAGCGTGACACAAGAAAAGGAACTCTGCTCCATAAGATTGTTTCATTTTTTAAGGAGCTTGACACAAGTAAAGGAACCCTGCTCCGGGAGATTTGTTTCATTTTTTAAGGAGCTTGACACAAGAAAAAGAACTATTCCCCCATATTTATCATGGCCTCTGAGAGACCATGGCTTCCAAGAGGTTGTCATCATATGGGAGAACAATGCTCTAGAAGGGATATATATCAAGAGATCTAATGGAAAGTTCATGCCCCAATCCCCCCAGTAAATGATTCACCACATCACCTACTAGATCATCAGTGGATGTGAGCTTGGAACATGTTGCCACATAATTAATCCATGGCGGGGGAGATACTACTTGCATATAAGGACCATTTACAGAAGCTGGTTGATTGGGAGTCAAATTAGGACCAACAAACAAAAGCTGGTCAATAGTCATGATTCTTCCTTCATGTGGGAAACACATCACATGAAAGAGTGAAGAGGCAAGAGCTCCCATAACATAAACATAGTCACACCCGAGGAGTAAATTAAAATCCAAAGGGCCTTGGACTACCATCACGTCGATATAGACCATTTTTCCTCCCAAAGTAATAGGCAACCTAGGAAGGATGCCTAACGGTTGACTAGTTCCTCTGTTAAAATCCAACAGATTCTGTGTAATGGGCACAAGATGTGGAGAACCTAAAGCTTGCCAAGTAGTTGAGGATAGAATACTAACATATGCGCCTTCATCCATGATTGTGCTAGGTACAACCACATTATAATCCTATACCACGATCTGGAAGGGCATGTAAGGAGGAAGACGATATCATGTCAGTTGACTCCAATCAAATGAAGTGACCATACGACTTGGAGGGGTGTCATGGGAATGGGAGAACTTCCCCCTTGTGTCATGGGAACAAGAGAATTTTCTCCCTGTACTATGGGAATAAGAGGATTCCCCCCTGTTAGCGCTTGAAATTTCACCTCAGGCTGAAAAAGGTAAACTCCAAGGCAACATCAAACCACTTAGCCTCGTAGCTAGCCCTACGGGGCAGGAGAGGGCTCTCTCCGGTCTATCTCGACAAAGATCTTCAACGGGCAGAGATAACCAATAAAGAACACTGATTTTAGGCTAGTAAACTGATAAAAAGGTTTGATCTGGGATTTTTTAGGGTTTTGGTGGAAAATTAGGGAAAGGCAATTTTGGGTGCGGGGATTGGACACAGTTTTCGCAGGGGGTTCTTTGGGGCAAGGTAGGAGACTGTATTGATGCCTTTGATAGATGTGGATGGATGATAATGACTGGTGAGAAGCTAAGGAGAGCAAGCAAGCACCTTGAATTCTCCTTAAACAGCTGAAAACATTGATATTAAGCAAACTTAAAGGCAGAGCATAGCAACCATGAATTCTACCTTAACACTTCATTTGCCTAATTTTCAGAAGAAAAAGTAAGAAGATGATTCACATAACAAACTTACAAGTACAAAGCGAAACACACCATCAATACATGTAACCACAAGAATCCCAAAAAGGACTGCAAAACCCTGGTCTTTCTTCCTTTGCCAAAAATGCAGAGATACAATGAGTAATACAAAAGAAGCTTTCTCCCTCAAGAGTCCAACCATGAAAATGACCAAGAAAGTACATAATATATGCCATCTAACATCTTTCCCTGCCTCTAGGGGTCGAGCTCACTATCCTAGGAGCTATTTCAACCAATTCTAAACTAAGCACTGAAAACTAGGCAATCAAAACAACTTGCCTCTATAAGCTAGGAAACCAATTCATTCATTAAATTTTACCTATCTTATGAATGAATCTTCTACAAGAGATAAATAAGTTTCTAAACATCATGAAATTACATCATTTACAATAAGGAGGATGAAAATCAACTCCAAAAAGTGAAATCCAGTCAAAACTGCGTTTTGCTGAGCTGTAGGTTGAATTCCTGTGCAAACTGCCTGAAAGGTCGCGCGCAATTCCTGGATGGGTCGTGCGCATTTGGAGGTACTTTTGAGGCACTTCCAGGCGTCCAAATGAGGCAAACGTGGGCTTGTTGGAAAGGTCTGGATGTCTAATTTCCAACCCAAGTGGAATTTCTAAATTTGGTTGTCATTTGAACCTCCAAAATTGTGATCTCCCAAGACTTCTTCCTGTGTGTCAAAAATGTGGCAGAAAGTCATTTTTTGCTTGTTTTTTGACTTTCTGGAGGCCCAAAACTTGGTGAAATTTCTTAGTAATGGCTGAGAAAGTGTAACTTTCCATGAAAAATCCAGAAATGCTGAGTTTTCCCAAAATGCAGTTGCCAAACGAAAGGGTCGCGTGCGACACTCGACCCATCGATGGAGAAAACCTGTTTTTTGCCAGAAAAATAAAAAAATGACCCAAAATGCTCAAAATTTTTTGAAATTTGTGCTGGAGTTGAGTTATTTAGTATCATGCTCCTTCAAGGAAGTGTCAGCCAAGATGTGGAGGGGGTCAGGCCTTTTTCTTCGTTTGAGTGCCTTGGCCAACCGTCCTTGGAGCACCTTCATTCTTGCCTTGCATACGTGCATTCGGGCCCAATAGTGGTTCTTCATATTCCAGAGCAGGTCCTTATCTCTATTGGCCTTGGCCAACAACCTCTCCAAATGAGCATTGACCCGGAGAAGCATGGACTCTCGATCTATGGGTGTCAAATCACCGGGTCTCCTACGGGCTAATTCCCGGTCTTCACGAATCCTCCGCTGCTCATAAAGCTCGTGCTCATCCTCCAACTGTTTATTGCGCTGCTCTAAATAGTTGATTACCCATTTTTCCATCTGCAGTTTCTTGTGCAGTGACTCATTCTCGGTCCTTTTTTCTCGGATGATCTCCTTAAGCTCTGAGCTAGGAGAACAGGCGTCAAGATCAATGATGTCAATATCTGGATCACCTGGCAATCCCTCCTCAATCATGGGCTGCTTACCCCTCTTTGATACCTATGCTGCTGTCGGAAGCGAGGCCCCTTCCACCTGGTGTGGAGATAACACTCGCGGTGCTGATGAAGAAGGCGAGACCCCTTCCACCTAATGTGGAGAAAATACTCACCTAGCTACTGCAAATAAGGCCCTGTGGCCTCTCTGATAAGTGACCAATGGAGGAGAGCTGACATGTCTAGTCTCAGGGATATCATGCTGCTGTGATGGTCCTCCCTCCTCATGAACAATCTCAGGATGTGGTGGTGGTGCTATGAAAAATTCATGAGAGATAAACTCCTCCCATGGGATGCCATGCTGAGCCAACTGATGTATGACCACAAGCTGAACCAAACCATAATGATAGAGGCTCCTATATTGTTGTGCTGGGCTCTTCCTCTGCATCAAGGGCACCATCCTCTCAATATTCTGGCACAAGAAAACAGGGATGTTCATCATCCGAACCCATGTGAAATGCATCAACAAGCGAATATGGTATGAATACACACGTGAAAATATGCCCTCACAGGTGAAATAGCGCATGATAAGCCTCATCAAAGCAGCATACTCATTCCTCAAAAATCTGAAAGGAAATACACCCGTCACGAGTCTCATAAATGCAGGTTTAATGTAAGGCTCGTACTGAAAACTGTCCAATATTTTGCGCTTGTTCCACACTTCTCCAACATTTGGTATCCCTGTTGCTTGAGCAATCATCTCAGGTGTCAATGTAAAATCCACCCCTGCACGGTTCACATGCTCATCATGCAAAAGCAAAACAAACAATCGAGCCAACTCCCTGTGATGCTGAATCTGAGAGATCCTCTCACAAAACTCAAAACATGGCAGGTAACGGAAACTTGTGACTGCAATTGGACAAGCCTGCAAATCAGTCAAAGAGGTGGGCTCCTCTCTCTTATGGTGACCGCTCTTACCACCCCTGTGAGGCCTCCTATGTACCTCAAACTCTGAAGCTGACTCATGGTCATCACTTTGCTCATAGTCGGTTTCGGTTTCTGACATGGTTTCAAGAGCAAAGTGGCTGAAATGTACTG
>APFE030259623.1:0-21880 GCA_000404065.3 Pinus taeda
AGATTAAGCAGTTGGGGACCTTAGTTTCTCTGCCTAACTATTGGTATGCCAAGATTAAACAGTTTGGACAGACTTCTTTCTCTATTCTACAACAGAAAATTGAAACATGGCATGATCCAGATTAGACTGTTGGACCATCCATCAAAATTTAGTAAACATGAAGGCATGTACACACCTTACCTTGTCTTGGAAATATGGGATCTTTGTATCAGCAAAGAAAAGCATATTTGGCATTTGAATTTGCCAATCATGAAATATGAAACCTATTGGTATAGGTATCCAACAGTACTATTTTTTAGAAGTTCTATTTTTAGCATTTCCTAAATTTAACATATCTTGTTGCACACTTTTCAAAATTATATAAATACATGCAAGAATATGAAAGTTAAGATTCTATTATTCTTTAAAATAATTTGGACAATGGTATTGATTTTCCTTGGAAAAGAATGTAAGCTTATGGGAGGGGAAGAGAAATTAATGTGGTATATATTTATGGACATGATTTAATAGTGACATGTCTATAATTAATGCATATTCAGTGTTGCTAAAGGGAACATGTCATGATATTTTGTTTATATTTCATGTATGCACATGAATAGATGTTGCAGAATCATTAATAAGGATTGATTATTGGTTGATTAATACTTTATCTAATCATGATATCAAATTTTATTGAAGACAACAATGGAAGGAAATAATGGCGACTTATGCAAAGGATAGATTATATTTAACATTGTGGTAGGTGAAGAACTAATGTTCCATGAAGATTGAAGGGTGCCAGTTGTAGGATGGTCCACTGATGGGGAAAATCTAGGCCATAACGACATAAAGATTGTGAATTTGTGGGTAAATGATATCATGATGATTGTAAAATCTTCTAGATAGACATGTTTTACTTAAACTATATTTATCTATAATATTTTTTTGATAATGGTTAAGAGATAGACTCTCTTACAAACCATTGAGTGAGGGGTGAACACCCTCATGAGCGTTTAATAATAAAAGTAAACATTTATTGGTTTTCACCCTACGGGGTTTCCAGGGTATATTAGTGTTGAATGATGTGATTTCCTATGGTTCTATTTGGATTATTTTAATTCTTTTCATAACATGTCATTTACATTACCAAGTACGTGATTAACTAACATAGTTGAAAGAATCATGGAAATGATGCAATGTTACATCAAGATGTTTACGATAATATGTTATATCGCTGGATGTTATGTTATGTTATGTAAATTATTATTTGTTTACTGAATATTACTATATGTAAAGATAAATATTATATCTAATATCTAGTAAAGGAAAATGGAATAAGTAATTAGAACAATTACATGTGTAAATTGTGTAAAATTTATCTAATCCTATGTGTTTTCATGCGAGGTTTACCAAGGGATGTTACAGGATGTATAGAAATGGTGTTGGTGATGAAGAACATGAAACTATCAAGGATGTTGGTTTAGGGCATTCTAAACTTGTGGAACATATTTCAGATCATCAAGAATAGATAGAAGGGCCAAATTATTCCATAACCCAAGAAGAGACTATCATATCTTTGAAGTACATTGCAATAAATTGAGGGATGTGTAGCTCCTCGTGGCACTTTAATGAGTCATAACATTGATTCCAGGCTGTCCAACTATGATGAGGCATTATTTTAGTAAGTTTGGAAGGATGACATGATGGAAGAATATTAATCCATCATGAAGAATGATGTGTGGAATATTGTGTTAATACATGAGGTGAAGTTAGTGGTAACTTCCAAGTGAATCTACAATATCAATCATGTAGTGTTTGGTAGCATGGAGAATTATAATGTAAGATTCATGGTTAGAGGGTTCTCCCAGAAAGAGGGAGAGGAATATGAGGAGACATTGGCTCAAGTTTCTATGTGGAATTCTATTATAAATTTTATTTGTATTGATTCTATTATGTGTTTGAAATTTTGAGTTTTCAATAGTCCTATAAACTAATAATTATTTCTGATGATTTTTCTTACATTTATTATTCAACATAAAATAATTACACAAAGAAATTCAATAATATAACAAAATGCTAGAGGATCGTAAAGATACAACCACACAATAACACAAGAGTTTACCATGGGAAAACCAACATGGGGAGCAATCCCACCAACCTTTACTTATAGAATCAACTCAATAAAAGAGATATCTAAGTAAGGATGATAATAAAAATGACTAATAAGATGGAAAGACTAGAAAACCACCAAGATTCCAAGTCAACCCTCCTCCAAGATTCCCACAAGTGAAAATTAGTTAAGGTATAAACTAGGCTTGCGATAGGAGGCCAAATTTTGGCCCTCTCTGTCCACATAAGTTTAGGCAGATCATAGAAAAGTTACCACAGAAAAATCGGCTTGTTCCTTCAACACTTGTAAATTGTAGCAGATATTTCTTCTACAAGTGCAAGCCTATTTATCTACTCCTTTGACTTGATCAAATTCACTTTAAATTCAACGTATTTCCTTCACTTGGGAGAAAATGTATTTTTCTTGTGTGTGGGTTGAATTGTTATCTCATGGAGGAGGAATGAATGCTTATAGATAGCCATCTAGGAGGGTCAAATTGGTGCCTCTAAGGGGCCTAGATGACATGAACAAGAGGGGCCAACTTGGTCATCTTATGGAGCTGTGACACATAATACCAATTTAAATTCTCTGTTTTAGAAGGTATTGAAGAACAAGCCTTCTAATTTTTCTTTCAAATATGCATATAATATAATTTCATTTTGAGCATGAAGAAAAATTTCTTACATAAATGATGAAAATATACATTATGAAGATTGACCATAATTATAAAATCCAACAGGAAATTGCGTCAGATGTATGTGGATACAAATTTCTTTAATGGAGTGATTTATGAATAAGTGTACGTAGGACAACATGAAGGCTTTGAGTTGCATGAGAAGGAGACTCATGTTTTCATATTGAAGAAATATTTTTATGGACTCAAGAAGGCACCTTAAGCTTGGTATTCTTGGATTGATGGATACCTAGCGAGTCTTGGCTTCACCAAGAGTGATGTTGATCCAAACCTTTTCTAAAAGGTTGTTATAGGTGATCCTATGATATTGTTGCTACATGTTGATAACTTGTTTTTGACAGGACCAGAGAATCTCATTGATCATAGTAAGTGTGAGTTGACATATGAGTTTTAGATGAAGGACCTAGACTTGTAGCATTATTACTTGGGAATATAAGTATGTGTTGACAGTGTTGGACCCACCAACATGTTAGGGGATCTCCCTAGTAAGAAGTCCCAACTAGACCTCAGACTGTTTGGTGTAGGAATCCCAACAGTGGGTCATACGATATCACCTTGACTGCGGTTGCATGCATAGGCAAGTAAGATTTCCCTATTGGTAGCGAGGGCATGACACACAGCAAGCCAAGAAAGGTGCATGAATGTCTCTAACACACGAAAGGTGGAATGGTTGCACCCCTTGGAAACCTATGTAAACACGCAGCTTGAAAGATACCACACAAGAAAATTTGCATCACAAACTGGAAGGAAGGTGAACCAACAATCCAAAATGATGGTTAAACCAACAACACATCTCAATAAGATTCATACATACATATAGAGAAGGAGTCTATACATACATGTGTAAGAAAACATATACATATATCATTAGAGTAACCAAGTTAACTGAAATAAAATAACAAGGCATGCATGAAATGTGTTGGCTCCATTATATTAAGAAGTGAAAATTCCAATCATACAGTACAACCATGACCAACCACTAGTCTCAATAGCAGAATGTTACGGTCACTTCCACCTGCTCCTCCAAAGAGATGTACTAGATCTACACTGTAGAGAAGCCAAGGCTCGTTACAATACTCTCCAACCTTTCTCTAAGATACTCCTATCAGAAGCTTGGCTGACCAAAAGCCTCTACAATGAGTTATGAGGTACTATGAATAGCGAAGGGTGGTGTGACCCTTGACATTCCCCTTTGTGATTGTTCACCTACCCTCATAACTCTTTAGCTACTCTATGACTATTACATTCCACTATTGACACTTGGACTTCCACTTTACAAGATGTTACATACAATTTGCACATGTACCCATGTGAGACAAAATGGCTTGAGCAAGCCATGAAAGACATCACTAAGACTTGGACAACTGTGGGAAGACAAACCCTTTGACATCCTCATGATGGTTGACAGGTGAACTAATACAAATATTGGTTGTCCCTGATGGTGTTCACACACTCAAAGGTGACATCCTTTTGAAAGTGAACTCTTGCCTCCGTTGCATCCGAGTACATTGATATGGCTCCTCTGTCCAACTCGTCTGATAACATGTGCATCATCATCTTGAGTGCAGTTGGACCAACAACATACTGATCCATAGTGTCTGTGTTGATCTTCAAGTGTGTGCTAGTGACCATGTGCATCAACTTGTTGAAATACATGTTCAGACCCAGTCAGAATTGCTTCTTTTCTTCGCCTTGGTGAGTGTGCCAAATGGGTGGGATCACATGAATGCATACAATGACATCCATTATATTGAACACCCTTTCATGCAATCGATAGTACTACTCACCCTTTCTACTCCATGCCAGCTATTAGATGGGTCCATAACTTGTATGGGCGTAGTTTCATTAATATGTGCATGTACAGAAACATAATGCAAGACATGAAAAGAAAACTTACCCTAAAATAGCTACGCTGAAAGTGCCAAAGACTCCTCGATGCAATGTGGGATGTTAGAGCTGTAAGGTCGATGTGAGGAATGAGCTCTATAGTGTCTGATTCACGAGTTTTGATAAGATCGAGTTTATGATGTGCATGCCACAAATTGAGGAAAAAGCGACACTTGGTGAGAGGTTTGTAAAATGAGCCTTGCATGTAACCTCTAGCAGCGAAAAATAGTTCCCTATATCTAGGGATTCCTTTTGCATGCTGCCTTTTTCTATTTCAGGAAGAGAGGCCCATGCATGGAAATTAGTTTTTCTCAGTCCCAGAGGGACCCGGTCAACTTGAAGGCACAGGCAACATCCTGCTTGAATGAGAGAGGGATTTGCACAGTTATGAGAGGAACTGTGCTGGATGTCCCGGAGAGATTACACAATTTCTGGGAAGAGCAGGTGACTACTGCTAAGAATTGCATAATTTCTGGGCTGAGCTGCAGCGTTGGGCCATATTGCGCAGTTTTCCAAAGGAAGATTTTCTGACTACATTGTGCAATTTCTAAGGCCAGTAGGCTGCCCAGCAGATTTGCACAATTTTTGGAGGGAAGGTTGGTTCCCCTCTGAAATTGCACAATTTTTTTAGGGATCTTCTCAACCAGCAACTCGCCCTAGTCTGGAATGGTAGCCTATGAGGGGAGTGAAGAAAAGTAACATGCACAGCTTAGAAAGCTACTAAAAAGCCAGTGAAGCCTATGTACTTGACAACGCAAGACATGTTGCTAAGGATGATTTGTAGGGAGGCTCCAAAATGAACCTAAGGCAAAATTTTGTAGGGTGGTTGAAACCACTACAATAATATGGTAGTAGCCAACAAAAATCCCTTATTAAATGGAAGTATGCCATTATGATCCTTCAAGGATTTGGGATGATGGTCTACAAGTACATGTCTACTCCCATGGTGACCAATTTAAATAAATTGATAGAAACTGATTCATATATGGTATATCCCTTTATGTATTGACATTTGATTGGCTCATTGATGCATTTGGTTAATTATAGACCTAATATTTTCTTTAGGGTGAACACTCTAAGCTAGTTCTTGGTGGAACCAAGGAATTCACATTGGAATGAGGAAAATCATGTGTTGAAATATCTTCTTGGGATAGTTAGTTATGGTTGGAGATATGTGCCCAAATATGGAGTACAACTATATGAATTCTCAGATTCCAATTGGAAAGGGAGTATTGAAGACGTGAAGAGCACATTAGGATGTTGTTTTAGTTTGGGTTCTACTATTATATCTTAGATGAGAAGAAAGTAAACAGCTTTAGTACTGAGCACTACATACTGGCCAAGTACACTGCAGCCAGTATGGATTTGAAAAGTACTTGCACGATTGTTTGATAAACTACAGGAACATACCAGGATATATTGTGACAATTAAAGTTGCATGAATCTTTCAAAAATTCATTCTCCATGACAAGCCAAAGCACATCGAGATTGAGTACCATTACATCTAATACATGGTACAAAAGAAGAAGAGATTAGTGAAGCTGAGGAGAAAGTTACTGACATTCTCACCAAGTCACTACCCAGGGAAAAGTTTGCATACTTTAGGTACAATCTTGGAGTGGCTTAGAATGCCTCCCTCATTGACAGGGAGTGTTGATATTGTAGCATTAAGGGGCAAACATTATCCTTAGGTTAGGATATTGAAATATCAAAAGTATTGACTAGGGGCCATGTAATGTATCTATCGAGAATGGCCCAAAGAGCATCAAAGCCTAGTGTGCTCCCCTAAATTTCCAAGAGGTATTTAGCTAGTGGGTAGAGTGAGTTCCTTTAGAATTGGGAATTTTATTACCATTCAATTGGCATGCATGAATGGTAATAACCTAGGTTTTCATTGTAGGTCATAGGTGTTGACCAAGTTCTAGGTGACATCTTGGATAATTGGAGAACACAGAGTAGTCTTGACCCAAGAAGGCCAAAAGTCTTGTGTGAACCCAAAAGGACTTTGACTAGTGGGTAAGTATATCCATTTGCAAAGGAGATTTGACTAGTAGGAAACTAAATCCCTTCGCATGATGTTAATGTAGGATTATTTCAACATTTAGTGGATGGATACATAAGCATAGTTAGCTCTTTCAATATTTTCTAGAGAAGGATATTTTTTTTTAACAAAGCAGACATCTGAAGAAGTTAAGAATAATACCTCCCTATCAAAGAGGGAGTGTTTAATTTTCATAGCTACATCGGTATTCAAATAAAAATAAAGAAAAGATAATTTTAATTAATTTTGACTTAGAATAGTCATGCCATCCCCCCTAATTGAATAGGTTAATTAACCCTTCGTCAAAACCCACATGATTTTGCCAATATAAATACATCATTTGACCTACCTTGGCATTAATTCAAACCAAAAGAAAATGATATCTTCTATTCACACATGTGAAGGAAAGAGACAAAAGATATTTGGAGTTTGAATGAGCTCTCTAATATGTTTGACTAATGTTGACCAAGCTCTATTATAATCTATTTCACGTAATTTCTGGAGGGTTGACCGTAATTCTTTCTAGTTGAGTTAATCATAGAGTTGAACACATTTTTTATGCTAAAAGTTGACCAAATTTTCTAAGTTGACCGTAGGTTGTATGACGTAGTTTGACTAAAATTTCTAAGGAAAAGTTCACCATAATTGAATAATACTTTCTAAGGTAGAATTGAACAAAATTTATGGGCACTGTTTGACTAAAGTTTGGGTAGAGTTTATTGATTTATTTGGGCAATAGTTTGGCTAATTTTGTGGGAATTTTGGACCATGTTTTACCTAGCTAATTTATGTGGTCGGATTGACCAAATTTTACTGGAAATCAAATTGTACCATCTGTTGAATTGAACAATAATTTCTCTAAGAAGAGATTGTTGGGTTCTTTTACCAAGTTTGGGTTTCCTGGGTGAAAAATCCGTGGTATTTACTATTTGATCATGATATCTATCGTTGAATTATTATATTGCATTTATAGTTTAATTTTTTGAAGTGTAATTGATTAATGATAATATAGAAAGTGAAAAATATCATTAGAAGTAATTATCCATAGTACAAAATTCGTGCTTGTCCTCATAGCACTAGAAAACTAACATCAGGTGCATGTTCACCATCAACCTGGATAGTATTATATTATTATTTTGAACAAAATTGAAAATTCCTCCTTGATTTCCCCTTCTTGTTACAGATCAACACGTTGCCAACCTTTTTTGTTAGTGTTCTGATACTTTTTCCTTTTTCGTATCTTCTTTGCGATAGGGAATAAGACCTAAATATGTCATGTTTGAAAACATGTGTGGCATGTAAGTGTCATGTTTTCATAGTCCAAAATTTGAATCCATTGGAAATATTTATGATTGAGCAAGATGCAGTTAGGTAGACCCTTTCTTAGGTCTATTTCTACATATATATGGGAAAAGGTGAATAACAATTTATTTCTTCTTTCATCATCCATGTTTTTAAAGGAACCTAAAGTTTTCTTGATTCCCTGTAAGGTCTTATGATGCCAAAAGGGAAGAGGGAGGTTTGGAAACCTTCCCCAAAACCAATACCTTTTTTACCACCATTATTGTGGAATTAAACTTTGGAAACCAAGGGGTGATGAAAAGTCTTGCTCTTCCATAAAAACAAGGCTTTTCCTTCAGAACTTTATCTATATCTTCTTGGGAATTGAACCAAACAATGAAAAAACCTTTTAAACAAACATAAATACCACAATTTTTGGACCATGTCATACATTGAGGTAAATCTTCAAACATTGGCCAAAAACCATTAAAAATACAAATGACAACCTTTGATTGAAGAACCAAAAAGAGTTGATTTACTTCGGAAGATGGAACATATTCTAATTGTTTAACAATATAATTTCTTGGAGTCAACTATGGTTGTTCCATTGCAATGTGACCTTCCCTCGAGTTGCATCCTTGTAACAAAATAAACCAATTGGGTTCCTAGAGCTTGAGGCACCTATGTGAAAGCACAAAAGAAATAAATTATTGGAGTTCTTAGTTACGACATTTTCACGTATCTGGGAAGAAAATATAGAATTTCTTCCATTCACATATAAGTTGTTGCATGGCTATTGTGATCCCCAGTCGTTTCTCAAATGACACAAACAGTTAATGGGGGGCTATCATTTCCAGTTTTCTTCTGTTCCCACTACTAGCACTTGCAGATTATGAGCCCACAAACTCAACACATCCTTGCTTCCACTTCAAACTGAAGAACCCTATGGTCTACATGTAACATTAATTCATCAAACAAAGTCAATGGATCTATGCATCAAGAAATCAATGCATTAAATCACCATTACATAGAGTAGAAAAAAAAATTCGTGAATTAAACCAACTAAATTATTACATAGCATCTATTAGTGGCTTGGTTTGCCAATTCTTCATTCTAATGGTCACCTCTTTTCAATTCCCAAAGGCTACAATTTAAAAAGGAAATTACAATATTGTGGTTCATTTCAAGATCCATGATATTCTCCATAAATCTCTCAACATGTTCCTCTCCACAAATCTCATCCCTCACAAACTTGATTTTTCAAACTTTTTAACAAATCCCTTACCTTTTGATGCATTTTTCTCATTTTTATCTTTGAGAAGTTGTTCTTGTTAATTTTTATTCACAATATTGGTCGATGGTCCTAGATCAGACACCCAAGATACAAAAAATTTTGACGTCCTTATCATATGCATATAGTCCTCTCGTAAAAAATTTAACTCATGAGTTGAAACTCACCTATACACTAACAAGTCTCCACCTTGCTACAAAGTACCTCACCAAATGTTTTCCTAAGTTTGGGCTTTTGGCATTTTCCTAGTTCTATTCTCTAGAACCGTTTGAGCACTCCTTTCTCTAGAATATTGCAAATATTATACCCTTCCTCTATTGTCACCTACATAGATAAAACACATCTCTTACCATTCTTCAATCACTTTTACCTTCTTCTGCTACTTCTCCTCCACACTACACGGAGGAATCTTCTGCTCTCTAATACCATTTGATGCAAATGATTTATGGGGGTCTATCATTTCAAGTTTTATTATGGTCCCAATCATATTACTTGGGGATTATGATTCTGCAAATGTAACTCATCGTCACTTCCACTTCAAACCAAATAACCCTATTGTCTACATGTAACATTAATTCATCAAACAAAGTCAATAAATCTATGAATCAATCCATCAATGTGTTAAATCACCATGCACGCATATAGAATCACATAAATTATAAGACAATTTTCATTAATTAAACCCACTAAACTATTACATAACATCTATTGGCACCTCGGTTGGCCATATCTTCATTCTAATGGTCACCTCCTTTCAATTCTCAAAGGCTAAAATTTATAGAGGAAATTACAATATTGTGAATCATTTCAAGATCCATCATCTTCTCCATAAATATCTCAACAAGATCCTCTCTACAAAGCTCATCCATCACAAATAAGTTGTTTCAAGGTTTTTAACAAATCCCTTGCCTTTTGATGCATTTTTCTCATTTTCGCTTTCCAGAACTCATTCTTGCTAGTTTTTTCACAGGATGGGTCAATGGTTCTGCATCATTTAAGATCTAAATTAGATCTACCACATACTCGTCTTAAGTATTGAGGGGTTTCCGAAGTGAATTATATTAGATATCATTTTTTGGGATTTAACTACATTAATTAAGTCATTCATCTATGACCATTTCCATGAGAGGTAGTCGTAACTAACTAATTTTTCATGATTTTGAATAGTCCACTTGGCACGCATTACATCAGGCAATGCTCACAAGGGTGAAGAAGTAGGATTGAAACTAGTGAAATGAATCACATGGCGTCAATCATCACTTCCGGGGCCTGCACCCAGTACCCATGACTTCCCTAGAGGTCACCCACCCTAGATCACCTCTCACTCAAGCACACTTAACTATGGACTTTTTCCCACAATCAAGCCCACTTAGCTTTCTACCCCACTTTCAAAAAATTAGCAAGTATTGTGCCACATGAACCATTGAATTAGAGTTCCCTTCACTCTTTTGAATTTAAATATTGAGGAGTTTTCACGGTGCATTATATTAGATATCATTTTTTGGGATTCAAGTGCATTAAGTAAGTCATTCATCTATAACCATTTCAATCAGAGGTAATCGTAACTGACTAATTTGTTATGATTTTGAACAGTCCACTTAGCACGCATTGCATCCAATGATGCTCAAAGGGGTGAAGAAGTGGGATTGAAATTAGTGAAATGAATCACATGGCATTAATCATCACTTCCAAGGCTTGCACCCGGTAACCAGGACGTCCTGGGAGGTCACCCATCCCAGATTGCCTCTTTTGAGACTCAAAATGGGATTGAGGTCCTGTCTATAGCCTTTACAATAATATGGAACACTTTCAACTTATTCTGATCAACCTCAACCATATCTAATTCTTTTATCTTTCCTGCCAACCCCAATGGAGGAGAAAAAGGTAATTTTTCAATTAGATTTTCTCCAATCCTAGGGTAATGAAGGGATAAAGCATGAAGATTTGAACATGTAAGCCTTAAGATACAAAATAAGGGAGCTAAAGTAACAAACAAAAACCCAAAATGGGAATGAGGTCCTATCTAGAGCCTTTACAAAGATATGGAACACTTTCACCTTATTCTAATCAACCTCAACCATATCTAATTCTTTTATCTTTCCCACCAAACCCAACGGAGGAGAAAAATGGATTTTTCAATTAGATCTGCTCTGATCCTAGGGTAACGGAGGGAGAAAGCATGAATATTTGAACATGTAATCCTTAAGATACAAAGGAAGGGAGCTAAAAAAATAAACAAAAACCCATAAGGTCGCTTGATCAGAGAAACAACTTCACTCATAAATGTAGAAATACTCAAGTCTACCATTGTGGAAGGAAGTGAAGATGAATACTCCTTAGTAGGCTTCTCTCCATTGTGCCCAACCACTTTCACTTCCAAACTTTGAGCAACAAAACATGTTGGAGAATTAGAGTATCCATGGACTACAACCTGCTCATTTATGAGCAATTTCTATAAAGTTAGTTGAGAACCTTGAAATCCCTTGAATTGTTGAGAAAAAGGAGAATCAATGTGACTTGCCTAGAATCTTGAAGCCAAGATTGATCCATGTAAGCAGGCCTAAGGATTTGAAACCCTAACACGATGTTTTTGACTGGCCTAAGAACTTAATAATCCAATGTTGTTCTTGTTGTTTTCTTCTACTAACAAATATTTAGTCACAAACCTTATGGGAGCAATACCCTTAAGTGTTCAGAAGAAACCCTGATCACAACCACAATGTTTCTAACATTATGTTATTGTATCTTTCTTCTGATTTCATTATGGTAGGAAAGAGATAGATAACCTCTTATTCTTACCATAATTTTGTGAAGTAGTAATGAAAAATCAACTTATAGATTTAAAATAAAGGTTAGAGGTAGGGGAATATTAGAGAAATTTATTTAATATATATATTCAATATTTTCCACCACCCCACATTCACCCTCACCAATATTAATAAATATGATTTCTCCAATATTTTCACACACCTAACCCTCAACCCCACCCTCACTACTACTTTTTCTCCAATATTTCACCCTCACCCTATATGAGGTCAAGGTGGCGAAAAATATGAGAGAAACATATACAATATTTCCCACCACATATTGTTTATGTTTTCTCCAATATTTCACCCCACCTTCACATCAAGGGAAATATTGTTTCTTTTTCTCCAATATGAGGGAGGGAGATATATTGGAGAAAACATAAAGAATATTCCCCCCATTACTACCCTTAAAATATGTTTCTCCACCTTACATGAGAGGGATCCAATGGTGGAAGGACACCTTGAGGTAGTGGCCAAAGTAACCCTAAAGGAATTGGATCTAATGGTTGAAATTCGTGTTGAGGTAGTGTAGGTTTTCTTGTAGATTCAAAAGCTTATGCAATGTACTAAAGCAAGAGACGAGAATCTACTTCTACTTTTTATAGTGGAAGCACACAAAGATCAAGAAAAACAATAATCGATAGAGGAAGAGAATAAAATACACATAACACAATAAATATTCGGGGAAAGCCACAACTCAAAATGCCACTATCTGTATTGAATAAATCATAAAATAAAGATGACATTACATTTCTTATTCTCACAAGAATAATTCCAGCACTCAGTAAAATCAATCTCCAAGTACCTATTTCCTTTCGCAATTCCTATGGCTGATTAACCCATCTTAAAGGGAAATTAGTGCACTCAAAACTGTGCAATCCCTTCAAGGATCAGTTCTTGATTGCATGCACTATTAGTGCAACTCAGAAAAATCTAAAACAAATAGTACATTGTCCCTGCACTCTAGTCCCAACTAGGTCTTTCTCAGAATCGACATGCATGAGTTTCTGATGAGGGAGCATTTAGTTAGCTAGAGTATCACTAGTTGAGTGCACTAATGCATCAACTGATTGTTAACTCACTATTATTTCCTCAAACAGTTTGGAACTAATTTAACTGGACTTAACTCAATAAACTGAGTTAACTAATTACCGCTCATACTTAACTCATTGTGGACCCCTATAATATAGGGATAACCTATACATGACCTCAAAAAGACTTCCAACTCGAAATTCCTAAGCTAATTAAGTTTAATAAACTGAATTAACTATTTACAAGTTTCTATGAGAATAGAATTTGATTTTAATTCACATTTTAATTCAAGGACAAATTAAACTGGAATTTCTTGTTGCCATTTTCAACACTCCCTCTCAACAAGAAAGGGATTATCAACTACCTCAATCTTGTCTCGATGAAACTCGAATTTACATCCTTATAATTCCTTTGTCAAGATGTTAGCATATTGCTCCTCCTTGGGAATGTAATCTAACAACATGGTCTGCCTCAACACATAATCTCTGAGATGATCATATCGGATAGAAATATGCTTAGACCAATCATGAAAAACTAGATTTTTAGAGAGTTTTATACAACTCTGGTTATCATAGTAAATCAATGTAGGATCCATTTATTGAAAAAACAATGTAACTAGGTTCTTTCTCATCCAAATAGCCTCACATGTTGCATGACTTGCAGCCATGTACTTTGCCTCTACCGGACTAAGTGCAACTGATCTTTGTTTCCTGATATACCAAGAAACTGTCGCTGACCCAAAACTGAATATCCCTCCTAATGTGCTCTTCCTGTCGGATGGACTCGCTGCCTAATCTAGATTGGTGAAGCCTTCAAGCTTCACTCCCTCTTTCCGTTTGTACCATAACCTAAACTAAGTAATGCCTCTGAGGTATCTCAACACATTCTTTGTCGCCTTCGAATATAGCTTGGTAAGCCTAACCATCACTTAACTAAGCTGGTTAACTACATAACACATATCCAGTCATGTGTTCACCAAGTACATGAGTGAACCCACAAGCTTCCTGTAAAAATTAGCTGCCACTACTTCACCTGAAGTAGCATCCTCCTTCCTCCAATTATTGGCTAGAGGAGTCTCCATGGGTTTACTACACTCCATGTGGAATCTCTTGAGTATCTTGCTGCCATACTAGCCCTAAGATATTTCAACTCCCCATCTCCCTACCATACCTCCATGCCATGAAAGTAATGCATGAGCCCCATGTCCTTCATCTCAAACTCTCTTGCAGGGTACTCCTTACAATATTTTATGAGCTTCTCATCACCTATCAGTATGAGATCATCAACATAAAGTACAATGATCAACAAATTACCTTCCACCATAATGTGGTACAGGTTTGCATCCACTTCATTCTTTGTGAAGCCCAACCCAATGAAGTAGCTATCTATTTTGGTGTAGGGGTGCTTGCTTCAACCCATATAATGTTCTCTTGAGTTAGCGCACATGCGACTCACGATCAAAGGTCTCAAAACCTTCGAGCTTCTCTATGTACACCTCTTCCTCAACCATGTGATTGAGGAAGGAATTATTCACATCCAATTGATGGATCTTCCAACCCATCTATGCTAATAGTGCTAATATATATTTGATGGATGAGTACCTTGCAACAGGAGCAAAGGTTTCATCATAATCAAGCCCCTCTCTCTATGAAAAGCCATAGGCCAGAAATTTGGCCTTATGCTTCTGCATGCTACCATCTGCAACTTGCTTTACCTTGTAAATACAATGGCAGCTCACCACTAACTTGTCCTCCGGTCTCGGGACCACATCCCAAACACTGTTTTGAACTATGGAGTCATACTTCTCCACCATTACATCAAACCAAACCATTTGTTGCACTACTTCCTGAAAGGAAGATGGCTCTGTCATAACACATGCACCCATAAGTGCCATATATCCAGTGTACCTCTTTGGTGACCTCCTCTGTCTGCGCTGAGAAGTGGGTGCTACAACATTGTCTCATACATCATTCAACAATTTGTCAAACTCTCTAGTGTGCTTTCTTCTCTATCTAGAAGACTTTGCCTGAGTGGATTTCTCGGCTCCTAGAACCTTTGCATGTGTGTGCTTCGCATCAATCTGAGGCCCCTGAACCTTAGGAGCTAAATTATCCTCATACGCATGTATCTCAAGCTTCCTCTTAAGTGAAACTCGCATGTCCTTCTCTTTATCGAATCTAATATCCCTACAAACCATTTTCATCTGATTGGTTGGCATGTACACCTGATAGTTGTGAGGTGTATCGGTGTACCCCACAAATATCCCCAACTCTGTTGTTGGGTCAAGCTTCTTCCATACATATTTGGTTACATAGAAATATACTAATGACCCAAAAATCTTGAACTGACCAGCATATGGCCTCTTACTAGAATAAGCCACCTCTGGTGCCTTCATGTCAAGTATTTGATGTGGGTTACGACTCTAAACATAAAATTCTGTGTTTCATGCCTCAACCCACAAGTGTAGTGTTAGGCCCTGATCATGCAAAATTTCCCTTGATGCCCCTACAATTCTTTTATTCTTGCTCTCAGTAACACCATTCTGTTGATGGTTATGAGGTGTCGTTAACTCTCATTTAATCCCTTCCACTACCTAGAAGTTCTTAAACTCATTGGATACATACTCATGACCATTATCACTCCTTAGAGCTTTAACCTTTTTTCCTGACTATTTATCTACCAATGCTTTGAACTCACAAAACTTTGTGAATGTTTTCTCCTTTTTCTGCATGAGAAATATCCATCATTTACAAGAATAGTCATAAAACAATATAACATAATACCTGTGTTTGTCCATGGATGTTTTCGAGAATGTTCCACACACATCTGAATGGACTCTCTCTAGAATAGACTCTGCTCGACTGTCTCTGTCTCCAAAGGAATACTTGGTGTATGCTGACTCAAGCGTACCTTTGGGAAGACCAATAGGGACCTACTGTAATATCTTCAAAGCCCCATGATGCAAGTGGCTCAATCGTCTGTGCCACAACTCACCAATGTCTCGGCATTGCATATTTTGTGCTTTTGAACTCAAAGAAATACACACCTCTACCTCTAGGTTATAGATATTCGTAACTTGAATCCCTATCTTCTTTACTAGACCTATGGCTTTGTGTTGAAGGAATGCATTTCCTTTCGAGAAGATCACATCATAGCCTCTATCCTAAAAAATGGCAACTGATACTAAGTTCTTCATCAGCTCGGGTACATACATAACATTCTTCAAGGTGAGTGGAGCCCCATGCTCCTTCTGAAAATAAATCTTGCCCAATCTAGTAACATTATACTTCTAGTCATCACCCATCTCGATATGCATCTAGAGATCGTTCTCCTCCGAGTCACTAAATAACTCTTTGTCACCAATCATGTGGAATGAAGCTCCAATTCTAAGTATCATACACTTCCCAACATTGATGACACCAAGTATGTAATGAGGGAAAAGTCCAATTCGAATTGAGAGGCCAAAGCCTCACCTGTCGCTCATCCTTAGGACTTCTCCTTGGACTTCTTGAGTGGAAAATTTGTAAAAAAATGTCCCATCTTGTGACAGTGAAAGCATTTAACTTTTGTCATGTCTTTCTTCTTACCTCCATGATAAGAATTTGATTTGGAATGGGAATTTTTCTCTTTCCCGTTCCTTGCCTTAATCACTAAGTCACAATTCTCTTCATCATTAACCTTTAATGAAGATCCATCCCTGGTGTTCCTCCTGATCTCATCCTGCATAAAATCCGACCATAGTCATTCCCAATCTGGCAGCTTCTCCCAACCATTGACAGATTCCTTATAATTATGCCAACTCTTTGGGAGTTCAAGAAGAGCAAGGCTCACCATATATTCCTCGACAACCGTGATTCCAACACTTCCAAGTTCATCCCAACATTAAGTGAAATTATTCAAGTATTTTGGAATGGTCTCACATTTCTTCATTTTGATTTTTCGAAGTTTATCCTTCAGTGCCAACTTCCTTTGATCATTGATATTCTGATACAGGTCATTCAATGTTTTCCACATAGCATGAGGAGTTTCTTTCCCATGGAGACTCGAGACAATGTGGTCTCAAATCCCTCAAGGATTACCAGCCTTGTCTTCGCCACACACTTCTTTCATTCATCCAAGTTTTGTGCATCAGTGGTTGTTGGCTTAGGAATTTCCTCTTCAACAAATTCCTTCAATCCATTGTCCTCCAGCACAGCCTCCATCATGTGTCTCCAGGATATAAAATTTGAGTTGCCTTCCAAGGCATACTCGAGCTTTAACCCACAGAACTCCATCTGTCGATCCTAAAGTATGTATTGCAAATTTGACTTTCACCTATAACCCAAAAACTCAAAACTTTGAAATCTCCTCTAGTATACTGTTCTCAGCTCTGATACCATGTATATTTTCTTGTAGATTCACAAGCTCTTGGAATGGTACTAAAGCAAGAGTCATGAATCTAATTCTACTCTTTATAATGAGATCACATAAAGATCGAGAAAAAATTAATCAATAGAGGAAGCGAATCAAATACACATAACAAAATAAATATCTAGGGAAAGCCACAACTCAGAACTCCACTATTTGTATTTCATATATTGGATAATCAAGATGAGATTACAATTCTTGTTCACACAAGAACAATCCCAACACTCAGTAAAATCAATCTTCAACCCACAAGAAAGCACTATGCAACACTTAGCCAATTCACCAGCTCTCCAAGTCCCTATTTCCTTGCACAAATCCTATGACAGATTAACCCATATTAAGAGGACGCTAGTGCACTCAAAACTGCACAATTCTTTGAAGGATTAGTTCCTAATTACATGCACTATCATTGCAACTCAGAAAAATATAAAACAAATAGTACATTGTCCCTGCACTCTAGTCTCAACTAGGTCTTTCTTAGAATCGACATGCATGAGTTTCTGATGAGGGAATATTCAGTTAACTAGACTAGCACTAATTGAGTTCACTAATGCATCAACTACTGTTAACTCACTATTCATTCCTCAAACAGTTTGAAACTAATTTAACTAGACTTGACTCAATAAACCGAGTTAACTAATTACCACTCATACTTAACTCATCCTGGGCCCCTATAATATAAGGAGAACATATACATGACTTCAGAAAGACTTCCAACTCTAAATTCCTAAGCTAATTAAGTTTAATAAACTTAATTAACTATTTACAAGTTGCTATGCGAATAGAATTCGATTTTAATTCACAGTGTAATTCAAGGAAAAATTAAAATGGAAATTCTTCTTGTCATTTTGAACAAGTAGTGGTGGAAGTAGTGGAGCTAGTGATTACACCCAAATAAATTATAATAAAATGATCCAAACTACCTTATGTCCTTCAATAGTCAAATCCCCTTAATTGCAATGGTTGGAATAAAATTATCTAGCTTAGCCCCATCTCATTCACCTTTTTTAAACTAAAATTGTATTAATGTCATTGGTTATAAATTAGTAAAATGATTTAACCCACCACATGTTGATAAATATTTTAAAGTCAAATCTTATTAATTGCACTCGTTTGAATAAAATGATGCAATCTAGCCCAAGCAATTCAATTTTTTAAACTGAGATCTTATTAATATTATTAGTTTTAAAGGGTTTCATAAAGAAAATCTAACCATATTAAAAGCTTGTATGGATCAAACCAAATAATAATCTTGATAATTTCATAATTATTTTAAATCAAAATTTCTCCCATCACAAAAAACTCTTATCCCAAAAAAAATCAAAATATTAATCAATAAAACCATAAACCCATTTCCTTCCATTTTTGAAAAATGGAATCCTATGAACGCCATTAGTATTAGACAATGGTGTGCCCAAGCTCAAAGGGTTATTATGAACTAAAATCCCCCTATCACGAATAGTCTTAAACACCTACAAATCATTATAGGTGAGATTGGTAGATCTAATGTAAGAAGGTTTGTCAATATATTTAAGTGTCAGCAAAGATATATATATGTGTAGGGTTGATATGTTTTAATTAATAGTCAAATTAAAACATATATAAATATAATATATAAAATATAAATTTTAGCTAAGAGGTCATATTAATTTTTAAAAAGAAAACTTAACAAAAGAAAATTAATAAATTGGATAAATAAAAATTACAAAACGATGTCCTCTAACAAAGCCATGGGGAAAAACTAATATATTAAATAAATACAAAGTATACAATCAAATCCAACTAATAAAAATGAATGATTCAAAAAGCTATAGACCCAAGTGACATTTATATATAATATTTAATCTAATAAAAATTCAAAATCACATTTTAATAACATTTTAAAAGCCAATTATGATTAATAAAAAAAATATAATATTAATGTAGGGTAGTTAAATTTGATCATCAAAATTTAACATAATAATTAATTTATTATACAATTTATCTGTGGGTCCAAAAAAATAATTAATATAAAATATATCTATATATATTAATGATATAATAATTTCAAATACGTGTAGATGAAAGACCCATTAAACACATTAGCAATAGTTATAGTAAATAATTATATGAAAATGTCCATTTATAACTAAAATTAAAAAATTATCAATAAATAAATCAAGTTCGTGAAGGGGTATTCAGGGGATATTTTAGGATGCATAATCCATTTATGCATTCAAAAATAAATTTTAAACAACAAAAAATCACAATTTTGCTAGAAATTATATTTTGAGATTCGAGGCTAAAAAAACGATTTCGTTTGTTAGTTAGTCTACAATAAATTAAGTTTAAGATAATAACTAATTTTTTATTAGTTAACAAGCTTAAATTTAAACCATTAAAAACTAATAATTTAAAGAAATAGTAAATCAATATTTATTATTAATAATCATAAGTATTAGTTTTTTAATTTAATTTTGGATATTAAATTTTAATTTAATTTTGTTTTGATTTAATTTGACTGAGTCAAAATGTTAAAAATTACAACATCCCTCCCTTACTAGGTTACTAGGTTACGTTGGAGGGTTTTTAAATTTCATTTTATTTTTAGTCAAAATGTTTAACAAGATAGGACATTACAACATCTCTTCCATATTGTGTTGGAGAGTGCTTCTTTGGGCGATAAAATTGGTCATTTTTTATTAGGCTGGTCTACAACCAAGTATGCTAGAGATATGTACTAAAATATGATAGAGATGTGTAACTTAATGTAACATTTTAACATTTTAACTTGTGAAAATGAAATAAAAATATCAAAACAAAAAATAACCCTACAAAAATTAAATAATAAAAAAATAAAATGACCCTTGGTATTCACCCATGGTATTAATGTGGAGTATAGCCTATTTAAGGGGGAGATTAAATTAGCCTAGATCCAGCTTAGTTTGATGATATAATTAGATACATAATTAGTTGTAGAAAATGGTAATGATAGTTAGCTATAAATATATAACGTTTATGGACATGTTTGCCCTATGCCTTTTTGTATGTTTTGTTTGGTTGAATGGATGAATGCATAATGTGTATATATGCGTATAAGCTTCATAGTTTCCTATTTAAGTGTTATATTTTTTTAGTTCTAAATCAAAGTTTGAATTGTTGTATTGTTGGGGTTTGTTCAAGGTGATTATGCTTTTAATAAAATCTGCCCTCCAATATTACAAAGTTGATTCGCTAGAAGTTGTAAATGCATTTTAATAAAATCTACCCTCCAATTTTACTAGAAGTTGTAGACACATTTTAATAAAATCTACCGTCCAATTTTACAGAGTTGATTCACTCGAGGTTATAGATGCATGTGGCCTGATTTACTCATGGCACTCACAGAGACTATTCCAAAGGTGTTTTAGGAACAATAGGATTAAGCATAAATGCATAGTTGTTGTAGATGCATGTGGCCTCCATAAATGGCTTGATTTACTCATGGCACTCACGGAGACTATTCCGCTATTAGAAAGGTGTTTTAAGAAGAATAGAGTTAAGCATAAATGCATAGCTGTTGCGAATGCATGTGGCCTATCATAAATGGCCTTGATGGAGACTATTCCACTATTCAGAAAGGTGTTTTAAGAAGACTAGGGTTAAGCATAAATGCATAGTTGTTGTAGATGCACGTGGCGTGCTATAAATGGCATGATTTACTCATGGCACTCATGGAGACTATTCGGTGATTCAAAAAGGTGTTTTAAGAAGAGTAGGGTTAACCATAAATGCATATCTCTTGTAAATGGATGTGGTCTGCCATAAATGGCCAAGATTTCCCGTCAACTATTCCATTTTTTATTAAAAAAATCTTTATATTTGAGGTTCATAGTAAACTTAACTCCTATGTAAACATTTGATCCAAGTATGGTAGAAATATTGTAATGTTTAACATTTTTTTTTTCTCTGCAAAAGACTAAACTATTTTCTATTAACTGGTAAGCGTAAATTTACAATTGGGGGTAGCTTTCGAAGTCTGCGCATCCCATATGTTACAAAAATTCCCCGACAGAGAGAAGCTGGGGATTACCTCCATGGAACCTTTTGGTATAGTCTCGACAGGGGGTCGCTCGATATGAAGGTCAGTACTTCTGGGAACAGCCTTGTCCTTGGAAGTTTCGGCTTCACCATAATCACATGACTGAGTAGCCACATGGACGTTGGAACCCATCATGAAAACATTTGATGATTTTTCCCCTTCCTAGTTGCCCCCTGCAGAGGTTCCAGGGTTTGAACTCGTGCCAGCAAGAAGTTGCTACCCTTGGGGAAAAGGGTTGGTCAACACAGCTTGGGAACTAGAAGTCCGTTGCTGCCCTAACAAGCGTTGAGC
>APFE030259631.1:0-20951 GCA_000404065.3 Pinus taeda
ATCAAGAACACTCACCAACAGAATATCCAACTGTATCGAGTTGTCAAAGCAGGCCAACTCCTTCAGCAGGGCAAGTGTTTCACCAGGGAACAGGTTCAGCAGAAGTTTCCTCATCTCATGGAGGAGCTCAACGCAATGGGGACCATTGCTTCCTAAGGGGGGAGGAATGATCCAGGTGGATATTGGTGGCCACCTGCCAAGTCAACCTGGACCCCCACCATTGTCTTTCTCAGCATTTTCAGTTTCCTTAATTGTAGCACAACTTACTATTTTTAGCAGTTTTTCGGGTCCTGAACTTCCGGAGCCGTTTTGAGGCCCTAAACGACGTTTTTTGGGGAATCCAGGGGCAACATGGGTCCATGCAATGGACCATGTTGCCCGTTTCAACAATGATAGTGCTCGAATAGATCTTTCTAATGAGCTATTGTACGCGTCAAACGGAGATCATATGTTAAAGTTACGACCCCGGGAAGTTGATGTACCAACTTACCCCCAAATGGGGCCCACAATTTGGCGTTTCATCTCCTAGGGTTAGGTTTTGGAATGTGAAGGGTTTTTTTTTCATTGTTTCTCAACAATAAATAGGCCTTTGAGCCTCATTGTAACACAGTTCAGAGGCATGTAGCCATCACATCTCTTCTCAGAGATAAGCTACCATCACCCTAGCTAGTTTATTTCCAATTCTGATTGTAAGCATGTTTCAGTATTTTCCATTAATGAAATGAAGTATTATTTCCGCTGCATCTTTGTGTATATGGTTATCTCTGTAATTTGTTGCGTTCCTGTCTAAATCCAGATCATTCTTCTTCCTCTTCAAAATCTATGTAGAATAATTTCTTCTCAGCACACTTATGACCTTTAGTGTATTTGCTATCACAACTGTAACAAAGCCCTTTTTCTCTTTTTTCTTCCAATTGTTGTGGTGTCAACCTTATAGGTTGTGGAAGACAAGGGGCAACAACACTTCCATCTTTATAGTTGTGAGTGGTATGCTTCCTGGTTGCCATAATTTTGCTTTCCATTTTTCTTGCTAACCTGAATGACTTCTCTAATGAATCAGGTTCCCAAAGGCGAACATCATGTTGGATATTATCCTTTAAAGACCCTATGAACACATCAATCCTATGCTCCTCTGGAATATTTTTTACCCTTATGTTCAATTTTTTGGAACTCCTCAATGTGCTCCATTATTGAACCCTTTTTGTTTGAGACTTATCAATTGGCTAAAAAAAGTGTTGATTTTTGTATCCTCATAATGTGCCATCAATTCTTCGGTAAAAATTGCCCAAGTGATAAATTGTTTACGAGAGAAAAGCCATTGATACCATACAACTGATTTGGTTCCAAATATAATGTTTCCATACGTACCTTTTGTGTGTTTTGCACATTATTGAGATCGAAGAATTGCTCCATCTGTAATATCCATGTGGCAGGATCCTTGCCATCAAACTTCCTCATATCGATTTTTGGAATATGGTGAGTCTTCGATCCAACATTAGCCTCTATGGAATCATGATTAACATTTCTTTTATTCTCATCATGAGTTTCCTTTAGTACCCTTTCACCCTTAGTGCCCATTTCTTGTAGCAACTTATTCATATTTATCTTCAATTCGTCCATGTCTGTCTTCAAATCTATCTTCAAATCATCCATCTTAGCTTCCACATCAATCATCTTAGCTTCTACGCCTTTCCTTAAACATCCATATTAGATTCTACACCTTTCTTTAAACCATCCATCTTAGATTCTGTTCCTTTTTGTGTAAGGGACAGTTGTTGCACTTGGTCTTGTAATTTTGATATATCATGTTGCATTTCTTCCTCTTCTTCATGAGTCATGCTAGAGCTTTCAGGTTCCTTACTAGGTGTTTGCATTTTCTTTCCTCGGGGCATTAGTTACCGATAATAATGCTCTACTATGGCCTTTGAATTCCTTCAAAATAAATTTTCAAACCAAGCTTAAGCAAAAATTTAAGAAAATCTACACACCTTTTTTCACTTTGTAGGAGCTCGATATTGCCTCTGATGTATCTCTGTACTTTCCGATCATCTAGTTCTGAATTTATGATCTGTAGTAGCCCTCTGTGTCCTCTTTCCAATGCCATAAGTCTGACCCAAATTGGATTCTCCAAGGAAGAGTTATGTGAAATCTCCCACAGTGACTTGATTATAGACTAGTTCAGTAGAGCGAATATGTACGACGTGTCACAAGTCACTGTTTCGACCTTTCGATCTGCAAATTGCATACAAGAAAATAAACTCCGTCCTCTTTCTGTACCTTCTTACAAAATTTCAATATGATCCCCAGAGAGAAACTTATGACGATTTTCCCCAGGTCACCTGTTTGGAATGTAATTCAGGAGTCTGCAAAAAGACCAACTTCCTCAAATCATATATCTGCAAATATAGCGCGAAAAGCTCTGAAATTCGGACCCAAGATTTAGAGAGATTTCTTCTTAAATGGGTTTTTTTGTGACTTCTGAAACGTCACAGAAAAAATGTTATAGCAAAAATTCCACGATGACCTGTTTGGAGCAGCGAAACCCTAGAATCCAAAGCTCTGATACCAGATGTTATGAAACTAGCTCAAGAAAGATAGCAGAGATAGATCAACGCCTTAGAATTCAGCCTCTTCGAGGGGGCAACCTCCTTTACATTACATAAATGAACAATTCTTGGATGATTCAAATGACCAAAACCTCCTTTCTATATATAGGAGTCTAAGGAGTCACAATATAACCCAGCCGATCTAACAATAATAATATAAAGCCACAAAAATAACAATAGAGGGATTCTATGGGGCACAGTAATAACAATATGGGGGCAATAGGGGCACAAAAATATTAATAAGGGGTATAAATACAATAGTAAAGGGGTAATCACTAGTATTATAGGGACCCAACAGGCCACCTTTCCAAGGTCAAGCTTTCCAAAGCCAACCTTTTCAAGGTTAATTTTTCCAAAATCAACTTGTTCAAAGTCAATTTGTTCAAGGTCAACCTTTGCAAGCTCAAACTTTATAGGGGAAAAATTAATTAGGTCAAATGGGTCAGAGTCCACCTTTCCAGAGTCAACCATACCTTGTTCATACTTATCAAGTTCCTTTTCAACCACAACTTGGTATTATTCACCCTGGTTACCCTAGAGGAACGCAAATTCCAACTGCACAAGCTATTCCAAGGTATCCTGGGTATCCTCCTCCAGGAGTTGGACTTAACCCTCAAGGTTATCAAACTCCAAAACAAGACCCCAATCAGAAGTTATCATTCATTACAACCCTAGATTTACCAGATTCATCCTAGCTAATGAATGGTCTTATCTATTATTATTCTTTTTGGTTGGCGACTCCTACCAAGTTTCCGAGTGATATACCAAAGTTCGAAGGCAAATCAAGAGAGGATCCATCAAATCACATTATGACATATCATCTTTCGTGTGCATCGAATTCACTATTCGATGATTCTATCAGAATTCACCTTTTCCAATGAAATTTAACCTGTTCAGCAGCAAAATGGTTCATTGAGTTACCTCATGCTTCTTTCCATAATTTCAACTCTTTGGCAACAAAATTTTTAACACATTTCCAACTACCAATTCAATCTAACACTGGTATTTTGAATTCGCTAAAATTATTGGAATTCACTTACATGTCCTATCATATACATGAATGGAGACATAGGCGACGTTTAGTCAAGGTTTTTATTCCAGATCAAATTTTAGTTGAATGGTTTACAAAATCATTGCTTCCCTATATTACCGAGGATGTTTGTAAGGGAGGTGTTGTGATGGAAGATCAAGTAATTGCTCTTTCCTAGTGCTTAGAATTAGTATATACCCAATATGGCACCTTATACAAGAAAATCTTGAATCTACCTCACCCAACAATTTTAAATGATCAACCAGATTCAACTCCTATAGGATCTAACACCGTTGATGGTGTAATTAGTTATGTTAGCCATCAGTCTAAGAGTAAAAAGAAGAATTCTAAATGTACTCAGACTTTGGATATACAATATTGACTCACTGAATTCCTTTCTCCGGAAAGTATTTCTGAGATTAATTTCGTAGAATCATCTACTGGAAAGAATCAACTATACAGGGGTAAAATGAAGGGGAAAGGTAAAACAAAAAAAAATGCTTCTCAGAAAGAGAAAATAGTTAAAAATGAACCTACTAACGGGAAAAGGAAACCTTGATATCTTTATTAATATGTAATGAATATCATTGTACGAAGGAATGCCCACATCAGGCAGAGGTGACCAAATTCATAAAAGGTTCTTCAACTCTTGCTGTTTTGAAGGATCCTTTTCTTTCTCAAGACAACAAAATGATTTCACGTAATCTGTCTTCTTCTTCCATAATGGTAGATATCATGATGATTTCTTCTCAGAAAGTTATGGTATCAACGAGATATAAATATTATGGATCTAAGGGTCCTGTAGTAAATGGAAACAATACTAGTTCATCTAGTGAACCTTTTGCTTCAATTACTCCTCCTCCTTCTAAACTGTTACAGATTGAGAAACCGAACCCTAACATGATGATTTGACAATCATCTTTCATCCCACATGCTAGAGCTGCTCAAAATTACAACATTCTTAAAGACCTAACAATGTCTCCTTCAACAATGTCAGCTCTTGAGATGTTGCAAACATGTCCAAAAAATCAAAGAGCAAAGAATGTTTCTCTTGTCAACTATCGTAGAAATTGATCCTTAGGATTCTAATCTTAACATTTTTTTTATCTTGAAAGTCATATACCTAGGCTCCCACATAATCTAACATTCTAATACCAGTTTTTGTCAAAACCAAACAAGTGTTTTGCATAGTTATTGACGAGGGAGCCTCAATGTATATCATGTCTATTGCTTGTTGGAAAGCTTTAGTTTCTCCAAATATCAACCAGTCACCTACCACTCTGAAAGCCTTTGATGGAAGAGTTTTTCATCCTTATGGAATGCTAAACGATCTACATATAGAGTTAGAAGGTAAGATGATCACGATCAAAGTTGAATTTTTTGATGCCCATATCGAATACAACCTTTTACTTGGTTATAGTTGGACCTATGCTATGTTTGTAGTGATCTCATCACTTTTATGCATGATACCTTTTCCCCATCAGGGGAGAATAGTAAAATTAGACCAATTTTCTTACTAAACTTCTAACCCTATCTCTATAGGTAGCTTATATCATCAAAAAAAATATTATTCCTTATGAGGATATTGGTGTTGGTTTGCTTAAGGATTCATCACAAATGTGAAATTTTGCACTCCCTCCATTGAATTTTCCTTCTAATGTTGCCCAGGTTAACATGATCACATCAAGCACTATGGAATCTTATGATCCGTGGATAGTGCCTTTAGAATATGAATTGAAATACTATGGAAACAAGATACATTTAAGCCAACTTGAATTGGCTTATCAGGCAGTTTAAATGTTTTCTAATCAACCATCTTCTAAAATTGATCGAGTGAATGTGGTCACTGATGATTATTCTCAATTACCTTGGTTAGAGCCAATTTCATTTCCTAGTCCTTTCGACAACACCTTTCCAACTGATGAAAGCATTATGGAAATCATGACTTTGGATGAAATTCCATGGGACGATTATCATGTTCACTCATCTTTTCTTCCTAACCTTTGATCAAATTGAGAATGATTTTTCAACTATATTTTTGACTGAAATCGTAGATAGTCCTGAATGGCCCATGTCAATTCTTCAAAATGAATATGAAAATAATTTTGGAAACATATCTACAATGAGGAAATTCTGGTAGGTAACCCGAGTATGGTTGTTCATGAGATTAAGACTTACCCAAATTCAAAACCTATCACACAACGATTACATCCAGTGCATCCATGAAAGGTTGTTTCTATTAAAGTTGAGGTTGAAAAACTTCTTAAAGCGAGTTTTATCTACCTAGTTCCCTTGACTGATTGGGTTTCCAATATTGTTCCCATTAACAAAAAGAAAGAGGCCATGAGAGCGGGCATTGATTATAGGGATATTAAAAAGGCTTGTCCCAAAGACAACTATCCTACCCCCTATATCAACCAAATCACTAATGATTGTGTCTGCAACAAAATCTTTTCTTTCATGGACATATTTTCCGGTTACAACCAAGTCAACATACTCCCAGCTAATCAACATAAAACTGCATTCGTCTATCCATGGAAGGATTTTTCTTATCATAAATTCCCATTTGGATTAAAGAATGCCATCACAACCTTTTAACAGGCCACGCCTTACGCATTTCACAATATCAAGCATATTGTTCAAACTTATTTGGATGATTTATCGGTGCATTCATTGAAATGGGAAGACCATATAATGCATTTGAGAACTATATCTATTAGATGTTGACACTAAAATATACGCTTGAACCCTCACAAATGTGTTTTTTTTGTGCAATCCAATCGATTACTGGGATTTGTCATATAAAAGGAAGACATTTGTGTCGATCCACTCAAGGTAGAGGCTATTCTAAATTTGCCTCCTCCTTCCGACCTTAGCCAACTCCAAAATTTTCTAGGGAAAACAAACTTTCTATGTCAATTCATCCAGAAGCTAACTAAAGGTTTTAATCGACTATTGAAAAAGGCATCTCGTTTACATGGGATGAAGTTTCTCAAGAATCTTTTGATGCACTCAAAGACATGTTGAATCATACACCGCTGTTGCATCCTCCTGATTATCATCGAGACTACTTTTTGTATTTAACTACATTCGATATCACCATTGGCATGGTTTTAGTTCAGGAAGACAAGTTGAACAATGAGCATGTGATATATTATTTGAGCTGAAATCTTACGAAAACCAAAGTAAAATACGCACATGTGGAGAAATTGGCCTTGGAAACCATTCAAGCTATCCAAATATTTCATCACTACATTCTCTTACACTAGAAAACAGTGATTTTAGACAGCAACCCTATGGTTTACATTCTTATGTGATAGTTTATAGGGGGAAAATATTCTAAATGGATAGTTATCCTGCATAAATTTGATTTAGAATTCATAAAATCTAAGTCCAAGAAGTCATTTATGTTTTTTGAATTGTTATGTGGCTTTCCCTATACTGAGATAGAAACCATGGAAGAGGATTCTCTTCCAGATGAATCCCTCTTTATTATCAGTATTTTAGACCTCTGGTATGGATATATCATTGTGTGTTTTCAAACCCAAAATTTTTGGCCAGAATTGACTCGAATAGATTGTCATCGTATTAAGTACCAATCCCAACAATACACTATTGTTGGTGATACAATTTATCATCATGGTGTTGATTCCTTCTTCAGACAATGTTTGACTCACGAGGAACCCAAAAATGGATTAAATGATTGCCATTCTGGAGCTTGTAGTGGTCGTATGTAAGGGTTTTCCACTGCTCAAAAGATCTTGCGCACTAGGTATTTCTGGCCTTCGATGTTCAAAGATTATACAAATACGATCAAAAAATGCCATAATTGCAAAATTTATGATCACAAAATGCATGAAGCTCCAACTCCTCTTCACCCAATCATTGTTGTCGGTCATTTTGCAAAATGGGGCATCAAATAACTTACATGTAACCCTACTCAATAGGTTGGTGGGGGGGGGGGGGGAGGGTACATTATCCTTGCAATGGATTATTTTACAAAATGGGCTGAGGTGATGCCTACATATAAGGATGATGGATAAACAACAGTTATTTTCATATTCAATCGTGTGATTGATAGGTTCGGGATTCCACAAGACATCTTCACAGGCCATGGTATCCATTTTCAAAACTTTATGATGACTGAACTTACTGCGAAGCTAGGCTTGAGTCATGAAGTAGAAGTCGTTAACAAGGTTCCACGATTAAATGAATTGTTGGAATTCATAAACAAAATCGGCATCTAATGATTTTTCCAACCTTGTGGGCATATCAAACCTCAACAAAAAATTTGATTGGTTTTACTCCCTTCCAACTGGTTTACGGTATGGAAGTGGTTCTGCCTATTGAATGTGAAATACTGTCTTTGAAACTGGAAATTGAATTATTACCAGCCACTTCTGCAGAGGAGGAAGTTTTTTGTACTTAGCACGACTTGATGAGACTTGCCATGATGTTGCATTAGCTAGAGAGACTCATAAGAAATGACTTAAAGCACAATTTGATCAAAATGTAAAACCTTACTCATATTCAAAAGGTGACCTAGTCTTGGTTTATGATAAAGAGCACGATAAATTAGGTGCTCGTAAATTTGAGCCCATGTGGCATGGTCCTTATATTGTAAAATGTGTACTAGAGAAAGGGGCTTATGAGCTAGTTGATTATGGCAACATTTCTTCAGGAAATCCCATAAATGGTCTTTACCTGAAGAAATATTATGCTTAAACCACTTAGTGAATAATTTATATATTGTTGTATCATATTTTGTGTGTGGTCATTTTTGGCATATTTTTATGATTTTCTGCTACTTCTCCTGCTTATCTTGTGTTACACTTGATTTTTAGATGCCGACGCTCCCTCACACTTACATTAGCTTTGCTAATGGTGCTAGTTGTAGTACTCAAAATTTATCTTCCACAGCCGGGGTCATTTATTCGCCTTATGATGAGTTAGTTTCTATTCATGGGATATGCCTTGGTCAAACAAATAATAACATTGCAAAGTATAGTGCAATTATTGAGCTATTATGTAATGCCATTTCATTTGGTATTCATCGGTTGATCATTAGGTTGGATTATCAACTCATAGTATTACATTTAAATGGTGTTTATTCTATAAGAAGTTCTGCAATGTTTAGAATGTTTTTTCGGGTTCATGTTTTGGAGAGAGAGTTTCATTACATTGAATATCAACACATTACAAGATGTTTAAACACATTAGCTAATGCATTGGCTAATCATGTGTCAAATTGACATTTGTAAAACATATGTAAGAAAGAAAAAACAATATTCATCCATATATTGTGCAATGTAGATTGAAATAGTAGTAGATTTCATTAGTTAAAATGTCTGTAAAAAGTGTGGCTTTAAAAAATGTCATCCAAATATATGAGGCCTCATGTCATTTATTATCTAAATATGTCGATACATGATCAAAAAACAAAATCTAGCCATAAGACTAGTAGCTACATGTGATGATCATGGTAGTAGGGAATAGCATGGGATACTCGTCGTAACAATTGATTAATCGGTCTAGGAGCCCCCATAGTGTGCCTCTAGTAGTGGAGAGGTAGGTCATTAATCCCAACATTTGGTATTTCTAGGGTCAACCTCTCTAGGTTGTGCTCTAGCTCAGAAAAAGCCTCTGCTGTGTCGGGGTTCTATACTACGGGAGCTACTAGCTTCTCATCGTGCCTCTCAAATATGCGTAGTCCTATTGGTCTCACCAGGCCCACATCTACATGATCATTTCGAATAATTAGTTTTAGATGCCAAAAAAAAAATGAAAAATACAAATAACCAAAATGTGAAGTTTTTTACTTAGGGCACCCCATTGCATCTTGATTGGAAGTGGAATATCTATATCACCTATGTAATCCATGCCTGCATATGGAAAGTCCTTAATCATAATTACTTTATGTTCTAACCATCCAAATAAATTAGGATTATACTGAATCGTTGGGCCATCACCACCTTTGTGGCGCGCCATCAATGTGACCCACTTCATCATATGACGATCTTGTGTTCCTCCTTCATCTATGGCTACTTGTGGGGTGAGAAGGGGGATCCTCTCTAGAGAAAATGAGATAACAAAGGAACCATACCCAAAAAAATAAAAATTCCCAGTTTTCACTCTAGTTAGTTTCCCTTTCAGGTTGACAACTAGCCCTTCACACCAGTTAAATATCATAGGTTGTAAGCATTCTACGACAATATGCGTCTGAGCCTTGGTGAGTAAGTGAAGTTCTACACTCCCACATAATCGTGCAACTGTAAAATCAATATTCATCAAAGGAATTTGATTAATGGTTTTAATATCAATGCTTTTGTCTTTGAGTGAGGACTGTGGAGAACAATGTTGTGCAAGGTAAGTGGCAGTTGTTTCATCATATCATCTATGCCCATACAAAGAAATGTCCACTCCACGACGTGGGAGCCTAGATTATAAATATATGTAATGAACATCTATCATGAGTCTATGATCCCCGATCACGAAAAACTCTTCTTGTACATTCCATTTACTCACCATCCATTCCAACAAGTTTAGTTGGGCCTTCATGCCTGGGATTATGAAAATTTTATACAAGCCACAATTTCTTAGAGCATGTAATGTTTATGGATGGTTCAAAGATGCCACATCGTGTGCTTCATGTTCACAATCTCTCCACTCCATTTTTGTGGATCGAAATCCTGCAAATAAACATGGAGGATCATTAGAAAACGTTGTGGTAATCTTTTTTAATAAAAAATGGGCATTTTTCATTACTTTTTCAAAGTCCTCGGCATTGTGCATGAACGTTTTTGGAGACCAGTGTGGATTTGCACGGTTCTCACACTAGAAATTGCAAAAAAACTCATTTTTGTGTGTAAAACAATCTGTCGATGTGTGTAGGCCCGATGAAGAGAAACTATGCACACCGTAGGTGATTTTTGAATTGATAAAACACCCTTAAAAACCTAAATACACAGTGAAAAGAAAAAATAAAGAAAAGAAAACGAAGATATCAGAGAGATTGTTTACATGGAGAAGATTTCTCATGATTTGGTCCAACTGTTTGCCCATAATCTACCTCTGAAGTTTTGGTGAATAATGCACTCTATCACTCTCAAATGGTAAAAAAAACACAAATGGTAAAAAGTTTTTACTTTTTTGGGTTTTTATAAGTTTTTAGGCCCATTAAAATATTATTTTTTTCCTATTATCCTCTAAAATCCAAATTTTTTATGTTCTTACTATATTTTTGAGCGGTGAAAATAATTTTTGAGTTTAAGTGTGTAGAACACAAGTTATTTATGAAAATGAATCATTTTTGTGATGAGTATATTTTTATCACTTTTTCAAACTCCTTAAAAACTTAAAAAAAAAAAAGAGAAACCCATGAGTTCTCTTTAAGCCCTTTTTAGACTCCCTAAACATGAAATATCATCTAGTACTTGACTATTCAAACTCGTAAAAATAAGTGAATAGTTGTCTATTCAATATAAGTTTACCCCTTTTACAGACTAAAGTAGACTATTTACGAAAAAGGTATACGCTAACTAATCATGGACAATAGGGTTTTCTCCTATATTATTTTACCTTTTTTTGGCCTTTGAGAGACTAAATTTATGAAAAAGGACACTATGGAGTTTACTTATGTTTTTCTCTTGACTCCCTAAAAATGAAAAACACCAAGCTTTTATTTCCTTGTGATCATTAAAATTTTACATTGAAAGAATTAAATGAGTCGTATTTTTGTGTCTTTTCAAACTCTTTAAACATGAAAATGACATTGAGTTACCCATTCACTGGATTCATAAAACTTAAACAGCGAAAGACTTGTTAATCATAACAAGACCGAACCACTCCTTCCTAGGGTTCATTAAAAATACTCCGAAGGATGAGCTTATAGGACAAGAATATGTTATCTTCCTCAAACTTACCAAAAATAAAGAGGTGCTTGCTAGTAATGGTGGGGGGAAATTGGAAAGACCGTTTGTTTATATTGTAAAAGGTAGTATGTCACTCTTGAACATGACAGTTTGTCACTTTTGTGTGTCCGGAATGGGAAATAAATTTATATCCTAACTGACCATACCTCATTGAAAGTATTTAGTTGGTTTTGGGTATTATTTTGTGAGTCAAATGCTGCCAAGTCATAATGTTGTATCACCAATATGTTCAAGACAAGTCCAACCTCCGCCAAAATTACCTTGCAATTCATAGCCTTCAATTGCGTCGATCATCCCTAAGTTAGTCCTAGATTACTCCAAACTGCTATGCTTCAAAACTTGACATGAGTTTGATGTCGTAGGCCCTCCTATAATGGGTCACTTCTTATCGAATTCAAATCACTATCTAGGAAGTTGATCTATAAACCTTCTTCGGTATCTTGGAGCATGCATGCCTTAATGGCAGGTTTCTCACCTACAACGATCGGTTCTCATCATTGAACATCGATCGAATGATTTTATGAGTGTTCAACTTCAGGACATATTTTCACACTTCATATATTGTCCTAGAAGTACCTTGAGAATCATTGTCATTATCAGTGGTTTCTCTTGCGCTTGTTAATGGTTCACAACATTAATTGGTAATCAAGTGGTTTCTACCATGTTTAACTACGATACATTCAATCGTACATTGTTAGATTCTTATTATGGATCGAGAGACGAAGAGTTATTAAATATTCATGATTTATTTATTAAATATTCATGATTGTAAACATAGATCCATTGATGGTTGCATCCATACTATGTCTTTCGTTGACATGGTTCTTTAAGATATTTATACTCTGAGTATGGGAATTCCTACCTCAACGATGATTTTATATTGCATTGTAACATTTGATTGATTGTTTTATGTCTTCAACTACAGTCTCTAACCTAAACCTTGGCATGATAAAGCACTTTAGCCATCAAACATCTCTTCTCACTTTGCACTCTAGGGGGAAATCTATTACACGTCATTTTGTCACATTAGGAAAATGACCGCCAGTTTGGATCTTTTGCTATCCATCAAAGTGTTCCAAAGCATCCACCTGCAAGGCTAGAACCCAAAAAATCCCAAAGAGAATGAAATTCATGGATCTGAAGGCCCAAAAACCTATTTTTGGCTTCATGCATAGTTCCCTAGTCCATTTATACACATATGCAAAAGAGACCATTAGAAGTTGCACAAAAGCGTGCTCTATATTACACTATAGCCACACACATGAATTAACACAAGTAAAAAGAATTGAAGTATAGGAGACTCGTTAGTCGAATATTTCCCAACTAACAACTTCGAATGTATGTCTACTCAAGCCTGATCCCTCCCATCATGGAGCTACTTCCCTCTCTTTGGGGATCCACTATCCTACCATTTTTTGATCTCATCCCTTAGGAATAGGATCCCAAACCTACTACCTTTTTCCTATAAATCAAACACATGCCAGACGATTGGGGTGGACCAGTGAAGGTAGGCTTATGCTATATAAATAAGGCTAGGAGGCTTTTCATCCAAGGAGAAGGTTGGATATTGTGAGAAGAGGCTTGTAACATCAAGGCTTTGAGGTTGTAAGTTTGTTCACCATTTTATGTAATAAAAAGCAACCATTCTTTCCTAATCATGTCTTTTCTTATATCATTTGTGGGATTATTTTATCACTCACATAGGTTATGATTGGTTATTGTTTCAATTTATGATATATTTTGAGTTAAGGATTTCATTTATCTTTCATTCTATATACTAGATACTTTGATCCTTTGTCTATTTTTGTCTATGAAGATCTCCTTCGAAACATCATGGAGAAGCTGTGGAAATTGGTGGAATGATCTCTAAAGCGTCGAGGAAAAGCCACCTATGGAAGGCACTGAAATGACTTTGATAGGAATTTTCTTAAACCGGTAAGTGATCTCTCGCATATTAGTTGTTTCAATCAATCGTGAGCTAAGGAAAGGTAGCAGTTCTTTTCTTGTTTGTTACTAGATTTCATTTTAGATTTAGGGAGATCTGTCTTTTTTGTAAGAGGTATAAGTCCGCCTAACAAGGATTACCATCTCTCTAAAAATGAGGAAGGATTTTTCCTTGTAATTTTATTTCCAAGAATTTGAACGGTCTTAAAGATCTAATTTTTTGGTGATCATACCAAGGAATTAAAATAAAAGGATGGTTTCATAGAGTAAATATTTAAATGACTTGTCAAAATCTAGTACAACCCTAATTACCAGTTGGACATGAAGATCAAAGAAGTGTCTCTAACTAGTTATATAAATTAGCATTGTGTACAACAAGAATTTGAGAAGAGCTTGAATGTACTTGTAAAATATTGGCTCAAAAAGAAAAATTCATCGAAGTAGAGACAAAGAAGACTACCATATGAAGTAGGATTCTTTTAGATCCTACCAAGGACCTTTAACATGAAGTAGAAGTAAGATTCTTGAAACTAGTCAAGAAACTCAACCACAATGTTCTAGATCACAAGATTTGGTTGAAGTATCTATGGTAGACCAAGAGGAATAAATAATTAAAAACCCCAATAATGAGAAAAGGGAACATGGTAGATAATGTAATCAAAGAACAAGGCCAAAAACTAGGACATTAGATTTATAAGGTAACAACACGTTGACTAATATTCCCTTAGGTGTTATTTTTAGTTTTAATTGTCATGGTGTTATGAAAAAAAACACCTAGATCATTTTTTACTATTTTTGACATACATTTAATTGAGCATGAACATTATGGTTAAATTCTTTCTCCAAACTGTAATAAGTAGAGCATATGACTAGAACCTTTTTCCCCCATCTGGATCTATTAGTTCTTTTGATGATATGGAAGCCGTATTTATGGACATATATGCTTATCCCATTACATACCTTACTCTTCTCACATAGTTCATGCAAACACATATACAAAAGAACATAGACTAGATGTTTCAATCTTCGTTTATTTATGGATTTGCAACAAATTCCTTAAGAATAATGTCCAGACCTAGCTATAGTTGGATTCTACAAAAATGCAATGCCATCAAATGTAAAATATGCAATAAAGTTAGCCCAAATCATGACTTTGGATGAAACTATGAGAAAAAAACTAAAATGGAAGAGCACATGTTGGAAGGTAATGATAATCCACAAATTATCAAAAGACAAGTGTCAAACTTATTAATACCATCCCATGCCACTTTTAGATTTACAATCAATATCATCAAATATTTTAAGTAATGATGAAGTAGAATCATGTATGAAAGATGGAGAATCTCATCAAATTGGAACTTAGAAGCCAGGTTGTGAATATATTCTAAGAAACTAAAAAAAAAAAAATAACAATTGTATGAGCCATCCATTAGGAAAATTTAAGAGACAGAAAATTAACATTTCTACATCAGAAGCCCCAAAGTAACTAAACTTGGATATTATTTGTACTACTGAAGAAATTAAGTAATACACTCCTTTGTTTAAGTAGTTATATGATGTTTTTGCATGGACTTATGAATATCTAAATTGTTAATGACTTTCATGTCAAAATATTTTTTCATCCATCAATATCACACAATGAAAACTATTGGTATGTATTTAAAAATGATAATCATCTTATAATTTTCCTTTCATATTTACAACCAATATCATCAAATATTCCAAGTAATGATGAATCAGAATCATGTATTTGGAAGTACCTTCCCAGGCCTAAGGTTGATATCCTGAATTTCCATAGCATAGGTAGGATAGGATGTTTCTGTGCTATAGACCTGATGGGCCTACTTGTTGTTTGGGTTAGGATTTGATTTAGCAGACATTTGGGGTTCCTTGGGTGAATTATTGTGAGGTGGTTATGGATGAAGAGGAGGAGGAGGCATTAAGGCAGGTGGTTTGGCTGCTTGAGGCCTCCAACCTTGTGAGGGGTTGCTCCATGGAGAAGGTTTGGGCTTATATGGTTTGAAAGGTGGATTTATAGGTTAAGGAGGATACTGAGGAGGATAGGACCAAGGTGAGTTGGTTGGAGGATGCTAAGACTGCAAAAGGTGCATTATGATTTGAATGGAAAGGAGGTGAATAGTGTATGCCTTACATGCCTTGATGATGTGGATGATGGCCTTGTGGCCTCCTTTGGTTGATAGAGAAAAGTTTCTCCATGCCTCCTTCTATTCCTTGATACACCTCCTTCATACGTGGAAGGGGAATTTTTCACTTGCATGATTTTATTCACAAACATAGCACATTTCTATTACATTAAGTGGGCACTCATTTCTAGGGTGCCTCTTGGTGCATCTAGGGACAAATATTGATAGTGCCATTTCTACCTTCTCTTGTTTCTTATTAATATGTATGGTGTCCATATGTAAGGAAAAATTATGGAGCATTTCACTCTTAAAATCCTCTAAAATACTTCCTATTTCATGTTTGATGGCTAAAGTAGAGGGTGAATAATTTACCATGACCTTGACTAGATCTACTTCTTTTCCTTACAGCCCTAGAGTGGTTGTTGAATACAATCTCGATTTCATCATAATATATCTGGTAAATGACTCCACCAAACAACATTTTAAGGGTTTCCATCAACTCTTCTCTTACCCCTCTGAGTAATACAAGCTTTACTGACTCTGGATCAAGGGTGCAATTAGCTCTCCTATCACTGAGTTGGAACCTTTTTTCATAGTTCTTTAGGGACTCATCTATCCTCTAAGTCATTCTAAAGATTTCTTCTTTAGTTTCCCTTTATCTACAATAATGTTTGTATTTCTAGTTGAAGGTTGTTGCATCCAAACCTAAGTGGTGATGTTACCTCCTTCTAAACTCATGAACTAGTGTAGGGTTGCATCCTTGAGGGTGGAAAGAAACAAATTCAGCTTCTACTTATCAAAAGTGTAATCATAGATTCTACAAATCACAATAAGCTCATACATGAAGGTATCAAGGTCCTCCGAAGCTAGGCCATGGAAATGTTGGAGAGCAGTGGGGTTTTTGTTCTTCATTATAGCCTCCCCATTGGTTTACCTGATAGGAAAGAGTTTAGGCTACCTATTTCTAGCCATCTATTGGGTAGGTGATGTAGGTTCCTCCTCCCCTATAGGTTCTTCAAAGATATATGGTTTCTCACCCAAATGGCTCCCCAAATCCTTTGTGGTCATAGTAGGAGGTTCAAAGTCACCAAGGAGTGTGGGTTGATTGCTTATAGGAGTGGGGGTTTTTGAAAGAAATTTCCCTAAGTTGTCCCTAACCCTACGAGGCATGAAATAAATGTTATTTTATTTTTCTTTTTTTAGATCTTTCTATATATACATAAAAATGATGCAAAAGAAAAAAAATAAAATTTCTTTTTTTCAAGAAATGAAATTAAAAGAGAAAGCAACTTCAAAGAAAAATTAATTTGACACCTCCCCTTCAACAACACTAAAAAGTGATGAGCTTTGGTATTACAAAAAGAATGTTGCAACTCCTAGGGCTACCAAATTTAATTTATCAATCCAGGAATCATACAAACTTAAGAGGTGACAATGTTGTATGTAGAGTAAGCATAGTTCTGCCTAAGTTGGTACGAGGAAATGGATCAAACCAAGGTGTAGAGAGACCGTTTTGAAACTCAAAATAATGTAATTATAAGAAGAATTTCGGCGTAAATCACATATAGAAAGACCTTTGTCGACGCGTTTCGAACCAACTAGTGTGGTTCATCGTCAGGAAAAGTTGAAGAAACAGATCCAGTCTAGCATGTTAAATAGTCTGAGCAGAGACTCCAATGGCTAAAAAATATTAACGGCTATTTTTTGACTTAAGGACCCCAGTCAAATTTTCATTATTAAATTTAATATTATTATTATTCTTAATATTTATTATTTTATTTATGGACTGAATCTACTTTGCAAGAAAGGTAAATATTGAGTATCCTATTGCATAAGAGAAAATTTTGATATACTTGCAAGGAATGAAATAATTTGAAAATAAACCCTAATCTGTTGCAGAAAATGAAAGACCGAGAAATAAACATAGTCTAAGAATAAACCTAGTCTAGTTGCATAAAATAAGTACCATGAAATCAGCCCTACACTACTTCATACAAATAAAATCATATCATGAGTACAAGCTCCAATAAATACTTCAAGAAATATCAATGTAAACTATTGTGTGCTATTGAATTCATCAAAAATAACTAACCCTAATTGCAAAAATAGAATTTCAGTGATGAAAAGAAGATTTATAAGAAGTCTTTGATCTTCCTTAAGCTTGTTGCAAGGCCTAGAAGATGTTTTGGAGGGGTAAGAATAAAAAATTAATATTAAAGAAAAATTATGGTCAAGTTCTCGTGGATTTTGTACGATACTACATGATGCTACAAGATACCCTATATTGCTACAAGATTGCATATATGAGCATTCCAATGGCTTAAAAATTGATCTAAAAGAGAGGAAATTTGGAATAATTTTGGAGAATGGTATGGAAGTACTTTCCAAGCATTTTCCTCCTCAGAAGTCCATCTTGCACACAGAGAGAATGGAAACCAATAGCCTCTAGTAAATATGTGATGTAATTTTTCTGTGCAGATTGTGTAGAAGGGATGGATGGGAATGGAAGGAGGGTGCTAAGGAAGATGGTGGATATGAAAATGAAAATTGTGTTACATTTCCCTAGAATCTATTAGGTATCACTTGCAAAGAATTAGGGGGTTATTCAACTAGAAAAACATGAAAATCTAAAGAATGCCAAAAATACTAATTGCAAGAAATTAAATTGTAAAGGAAAGGATCAGTTGAATTTAAACTAGGATATAGATATTGCATCAATAGAAGAACTATATTCTTGTGCCTTCCATTACAAATCCTACAACTACACTTTGTAAGAGAAATGACTAATAAATCTAGAAAGGAAAAATTCTTCACATAAACAATTCTTGCAAAAAGGAAACATTGCTAACCAACTACAAAAAAGAAAATACATATCAGAAATGTACAAGATAGAGAGACTGGTGTGCTTGGGTTTTGCCCTAACCCAAGGGAACTGAACCCTTTAAAATTAACACTCAGAAAGAAGGCAACACAATTATTTTCATTGATTTAAAAAAGTGTTCAAATACATGACATGGGAATTGAAATGACAAGTAACAAGCTCTAGCTCTAGCAGTCACTATGCTCCTCCAAAAGGTTGAATCCTATTGAGTTCTTGGATCCTTTATTTTTACAAAATGATTGAGGGGGAAAACCCCTTGGAAGGAGGGTTTCTTCCCTCCAAAACCCCTATAAAAGTGGATCTAGTCTCCTGAGATTCCTCACAACCACTAAGTGTAGTAACTACCCAATAGCTAATTGAGTTGTTGGTGAGTTAAGATAGGGAACAAGTCTCCTACATTTCCTCCTGCTAATCTCCAATGTACTTCTACAAAATAAATGATCCTTTTCATGCACTTTCAAAATGATAGACCATAGGATATGACAAATATTCCTTAATCTTCGTAATGAGCACTTATAGTCCAAAAAAATGTTATCAAATGCAAAGGGAGAGGTAAAATTATGATAAAGGATGGCCATATGGGCCTTGATTTGTGCCTATTTAGGAGGCCCATCAATGAGGTTGAATTGACATGGTCAATAATACCATCAACTAAATCCAATGGAATTCTATATGGTATTGGTGAGATCAACTAGCTATAAAAGGAGAAGTGAATTGGATCAATGGGTGTGCATTCAATAAGTTATTATTGTGTGATTTATTTTGTATAGGTATGTACCAGGGCACAAGGAGGAGGATCCACTCTATCTTCTAAATGGGAGATATGAGAGTACGGAGTTGATGCAAGAGGGAATGATGATAGATATGCTTGTTTACTGAATGTTTTTCTTGTTTATTACAAAGATCAGTGTGTTGTTTAAATGGTATAGGATTGTGTATCAGTGATAGAATATTATGTTAGCACTTGAGATTTCACCTAGGCTGAGATAGACAAACCTCAAAGCTACATCAAACCATTTCACCTCATAGCTAGCCCTACGAGGTATGAGAAGGCTCTCTCGGATCAAACTCGGTGAATTTGTCAATAGGATGAGTTGACCAATTAGGAACAAGGATTTTAGGCTAGTAAACTGATAAGGGGGGTTGATTTAAAGTTTTTGGGTTTTTTGGTGGCAATTGGAGGGAGTGCAATTTAGGGTGCGGGGATTGAGCTCAGTTTTTGCAAGTGGGTATTTGGGGCAAGGTAGGAGTTTATGCTGATGCCTTTAGCTGGAATAGATGAACAAGGAGGAAAGAAGAGAAGCTAAAGAGGGCAAAAAATGAATTCGAATCCTCTCTAGACAGTGGAAAACATAAATATTAAACAAAATTGAAAGCTGAGCATAGCATGCATGAATTCAAACTTTATCACTTCTTTTGTTTAATTAGCAGCAAGAGAATAAGAGATGGAACACATAACACACTTACAATGACAAGTAGGAAACACACCATCAACACAATAATCCACAAAAATCCACAATGAAGTCTGCAAAACCTTGGCCTTCCTTTTCCTCAAATTGCAGAAATACAAGTAAAAAATACAATAGAGCTTCTCCCTCTAGAGTCCAACCATGAAAATGAGTAAGAGAAGGCATAATATAGGAGATCCAACTCCTTTCCCCACCTCTAGGGGTCTATCTCAGCTTCCTAGGAGCTGTTGCAACTAATTCTAAATTAATCACTAGATAATAGGCCAGCACAACAACTTGCTTCTAAAACTTAGGAAACCTATCCATGCATTAAATATTTACCATTTACATCAAAGAAGCTTCTAGAAGTGGTTAAGAAGAGTAAAAGTATCTAATTCCATGAAATTTACACAAAAATCTATCATTTACATGCCCAAATAGTCAACCAAGGTGAAAACAGTGCTTCGCTGGCCGAACTGGTCAAAACTGGCAAATTTGCCTGAGTGGTCGCGCCCCTGATCTTGACTGGTTGCGCCCCTTTGCAGCTCTGTTTGAGGGCCTTCCCGGTGTCCAAATCAGGTGCAGGATAGCTCGTTGGAAAGGTATGGAAGTCTACTTTCCAACCCAACTAGAAATTATAAATTTGGAGTTGATTTGACCCCTCAAAAATCAAATATCCCAAGACTGCTTTCTGCAACTCAAAAAAGGGGCAGAAAGTCAAAATTTGCCTGTATTTTGAGCTTTTGGCTGCCCAAATCTTCACAAAATTAGAAACCCTTCCATAGGCAAGTGTATCTTTGCATGAAAAATCCAAAAATGTAGAGTTTTCCCCGTTCTGAGCTGTCCTCATGACTGGTCACGTACGGGGTGAGACCACTCGAATGGCCAAAACCTGTAAAATTCCCAAAAATGCCAAAAATGCCTCAAAATTCTCAAAATCTCTTGGGTTTGCTGCTAGGAGGAAGAT